>APFE031604986.1:0-16783 GCA_000404065.3 Pinus taeda | reverse complement strand
GGGTATACGCAGAGAGGCAGAAGGTGAACTGCGTAGCAACGCAGGCCAGTAAAAGGAAAACCGCGTATTTGTGTTAAGATCTTCTGTTGATTGAATTTTTCTGTTGAAAAGGTGTTCTGGGTTCTGTTCTGTTATTGTTGATCTGGTTATTACAGCTGACTGTATAATTACATGTACTTGATGATCATTTGATGTATATGGATCCAGTTTGAAAATTTATGAAAAGTGGTCCTTTGAAAAGAAGTAGGGGGTTGTAGCTCCCTTTCAGGAGAGACTGGAAAACGAGAGAGAGTTGTAGCTCTCAGCAGGTTGCAGCCTGCGTACTGGTAAAGGACTGCACCAGTACAAGACCATTGTAAAAGGAGTTTCTAATTTGAAAGAAGATAGAGACATATTGCAGCAGGTGGTTTTCACCCACATTGGGTTTCCACCTTATATCTGGTGTTCTTTGATGTGACTGTCTGTTTTTCTTGTTCATGCTCATTGTTTTATGGTACTGATATGCAAAAATAATTCCAAGTATAAATAAGAGAAAGATTTGGTAAAAGAATTAGATAATACTGATTCACCCCCCCTCTCAGTATTATTGTCAACAATTGCAACCCTTATCCTCTGAATTTTTTTTTCACTGATGATTACTTTCTTCTGTAAGCCAAATAGGGTCACAATCATCTTTACAACAAAGAATTCTAGCTTGCTCACTTGCAGTCTTAGCATTGAAATCACCCACTTTAAGGACTTCACCTAGCTGCGAATATGTTGCATTATTTGCTTTTAAGGCTGCAAATGGATCTTTGTGGTCAAGCCCTTTACCTTTGAATATTTTTGAAACCTGCGTCGCAAAATGGCATGCTGCAATTCTGATGTGATTTCCATTTTATGATATTTTAAACCAAATGAATTTCTTATTTGAGTCTTCTTTTTCTAACTAAATGAGATGACCTTCTTTCTCCCTTATTAAAACCATGATACCCCGTGGCCTTTTCCATTCCCTACTACCTTGTTCCACACTGCCATTTTCTAGTATCCTTTAAATAGAGGTGTCTTGCACCCTTCATGCTCATGTGTTTCTATGAGGAAAATTATGTTTCTATCTTCCGCAATAGGCCCTAACCCAAGTCCTCGTCTCCATGGGTAACCTTTGCAATTCCAACAAACTAATCTTAAGGAAACCCAGGTATGATTTGATTGCTATTTATTTTGACATGCAAGACTCACATTTGAGTCTGTCCCTGCTTTCCCATACTGACCTTGCTTTCTAATTTCCTGTTGAAGAGTTTGTTGCCTCTTCTTTATTATCATCTTGCTGCTCTACTTTGGAAGGAGGTCCAAATCACGCTATCACAGCTTTGCCTTTATAAATCCACGCTCTCTTGCCTTCATCTCTTGCTACCCTAACCATTAAATTTTTTTCTCTTCTTTCCTCCTATTGTTTTACAGTTAAATCTTCTTCTAGGAAAAAATGAGAACCCCTTAAGAGATGTTTCTTACTTAGAATGTTATGTTTATCATGCGAGCTAGGCATGATGACTTTATGGGCCTTGCTCTCTCTCCGTTAAACTTACCCACCCTCCATGCTTGGCATATTTGTCTTTGCCATAGCAACTTGTCTTTTAAGAAGTCTCTTGCAAGGTCAAAAGTACATTCATTTTTCCCATAGTCTTTCACCCCTTTAATAATTATGTTTGCTGCCTTATTTTGTCTTTCTTTGCCTTCACTATCTTGCATATTGTCAACCTGAATATATGTTTCTTCTTCCTTATTAGCAAAATTGCTAATAACTTAGCCCAAGTTTTGGAAACTTTGGCAGAATCTCCTTTCGTTTTTTCTTTTGCTTTCTCTTCATAGTTGTTTATTTGGGCAATCATTTCCCCTTTATCCTGGGATGATTTCACATTCACCACCTCTATACCTTCCACTACAGAGTTCTTTATATTTTGCACATCAGCCTTCATGCGTTGCCATTCTGTCTTCCCTATAAGGAGAGTTTCCTGTAGCAATGCCACTTTTTCTTTTAAAACTTTATTGCTTTCTGCTAAAGCCTTGTTCTCAGCTGTTATTGTATGAATTTTATGATTTCTTTCTTACCCCTTTAGCTTCTAAAATCTCCAACTTTTGTTTTGCATTTAACAATTCTTTCACATAAAGATCAGATGGCTAGGTGAGAGGTGTGGATGTGAGATTATATAAAGCAGAATCATCAATGACCTTTCCTCTGGACTTCTTGTTGCCACGTGCTTGTAGAGGAGACTTGTTTGAGTGCTTCTTGCGAAGGGCTCGAGTATTTTTCTTTTTAGACTATTTCTTCCTTGTATGCTCCCATTTTAGATGGCTATTCTTAGTTTTAAAATGCCCAGATCTTGTTTGGCATTGACCTAAACGCACTTCCCAGCTTCGGTGGATGAGACACTTTTCACTTGTTCTAAATCATTGTCTCCACATGTTCTGAAATTTATTGTCCTTTTGTCATGTTTGAATGCATTTGTATGTAGGTCTATAAAATGCAAAGATTACTTTGCAATGCTCACTGCTCAATACTTCCGCTGCATAAAAACTCCCTGCTTGCACATTGCTCACTGTTCACTCCTAGCTGGTCTCACAACTGACTATACTACTCGGACAGCTGCACTAAACAAACAAAAACTCATTGTCCAAGAGAAACCTGTCAAATAAAGCTGCAGGAGAAAAGTTCCCACAAAATTCTCCATGCAGATTCTTAGAAGAATTGCTGTTGTGCTCTCCTTCTCTGAAATTCAAAAAATACTTTGGAACCTTCTGTATTATGATTTTCCAATATAACATCGATCGAGTGATTGTGCCGTGGAACCCGTTCCTATATGCACTTCTATCAAGAAATTTAAGAATGAATCACATAGGCTCAAAGCAAGTCCCGGAATACCAGAATGGGATTCGTCGTTCTTAAGAATGAATCACATAGGCTCAAAGCAAGTCCCGGAATACCAGAATGGGATTCGTCGTTCTTTTCTTTCATGGAGGGCCTGTTGTTTTTTTTCCTGCGCGTCCGTCAACGACCGTGACCAACACCTGCTCTCCAAAACTCATGCAATTTTTGTCACCCTTCCTCACCTGTATGGTTTCCTTGCACCTCCATATCAGTGGATTGGCCCACCATATAATCCAATGTCGCTAAAAATGGCCCTGCAATGCGACAATCTGGAGTATGGCCCAAATGGACTCGGCGTCTCATCCTTCTGCTACCTGTTTCATCGCCTGACGGATGACGACTTCTCCCAAAGCACAGGGCTGTCACAACAGTTCCAATTCACTGTATAACTCCAATTAGATAGGAATCTAACCCGAAAACAGACTTTCTTTGACAGAATGAAACAAAATTACCTTGACAGAATGTTGGGCCACGATTTTTTTGACAAAGCAAATACGTAATAGAAATGCCTTCGCTGCTTTAATGTCCAGACGACTGGATGGTACATACCGTGAGCCCTGATATAATTATACCAATGCCCGCATATCCTCCACTGCTTTTACTCAGAGCTGTGGGATTCGAACCCGGGTTGATAATACTATCTGGAGCACCGGAGATGGTCCGAACGACAGATGGTCCGAAGAACGCCGTCTGCCAGAGGACTTGGATGGTACATACCGTGAGCTATAATTATACCAATGCCCACATATCCTCCACTGCTTTTACTCAGAGCTGTGGGATTCGAACCCGGGTTGATCATAGATCTGTAGCACCGGAGATGGTGCGAAGAACGTCGTTTGGCATAGGAGGAGCTGAGCGCGGTGCTGTTACAGGAGCAACAACGGAAATGCGAGGGTAAGCAAAGCTGGGAGCCTGTTCCCGGTAAGGAGCAAGGGCTATGACACGTTCCAATCCATACCGAAACCATGTGTCCTCCATATATAGAAAATCTGATACTTTCGGCAGGCTCGCGGGTTCAGGCCAAATTGAAGGAGCGCGGTTAAGGTCGCGCGGTATATGTGAGTTATATCGCGTGATATGTAAGTTCTCAGTTATGCGACTAAATTCAGATAGATATGCGACTTATATGGGCTGGATATGCGAGTAGCTTTGCTGAAAACGCGAGATATCACAATTGCATGTGGATTCTCCCATATATGCGTATTGTGTCGGCCGGACATGTCACCGCTCCAACTTCTGACTGCCGAATATGCGGATCACAATTGCCGAATAGCCGACCTAACTGCCCCGATATGCGAATTATCACTAAATGGATTGGCCAGTTATCACAAAATACTGGAGTTATGACGATTGGATATGCGTGTTTATTATTCGATACGTGGGTTATTAAAGCAGGATAGGCAGATCATTACGCTGATATGCGGGTAGTCTCTGCGGTTTATGCGATGACCTCCGCTGGATTTGTGAGTAGTCATAGCCAAATATGCGGTTACATTCAGGTTATGCGAGCTCTAACGGTCTATACGGGAATTATCATCAATAGATACGCGGATTATCGGGGAGTACGCTAATTATCACCAGATAAGAGCGTCCTCACCGGATACGCTAGCTATCACCACTGGATATGCGAGTTATCTTAGTATAAGGCGGATTATCAACGCAGGATATGCATATCGATTGGCTTTTGGCAGTGCTCTATTATTTTAAAGCGGCAGAACTGAATGATATTGCATGGATAGAGCGGAATGGTATTTTAAAGCGGCACAACGGAATGGTATTGCATAAATGTTGAGCATAATGATCAGTAGCGTGGAGAATCGGAAAGGCAGCGCAAATAGTCCGCTGAGAAGCTGCAGTGTCGGAAGGAAATGAGCAGCAATGCTTCTTGTGACGCCATTTGATAGGATGTCTGGGATACGTTGGTGAGAGCCCACGATTCAAAGTGAGTGCGGCATCAACATTAATTTGGCACGGAATTTTGCTTTTGCAGAGCAATTAAAGATGTTCTTCAGGCTGAGATTGGGCAACGGCTGAGACTATAAAATTTGTCAATGAATTCCACGCGGATTTGAGGATTGCGTGGATGGTATGTCTATGAAGAAATAGAGAAACTAGAGACAGAGAGAAGTGTAGATGAAATCGCAACAGAAAAATCAGGTCGCAACAGAAAAATCAGGAGGCTCTGGCAAGCAGACGCGAAATTCATCTTGTCGCTGTTAAAGCTCAGCCTCCGCATACATAACTCGGTTAAATTCAATTTATGAATTATTTCACATAAATATATTTGCTCTTATACAAAAGAATTAATTATTAGTACGAAATTTTATATTTATTGAGTAGTTATATCTAAAAAAAAGAATTATTTATCTAGTGCGAAATTTTATATCTATTGAGTAGCTATATCTGAAAAAAAGACATACGGATATAAATGATATAAATTTTGTAAGGAATGGACCTACAATGTTAAAAAATATAGATAGGCATAATAATTTAAGAAGTTAAGAAATTTAATATTACCGTTATAAAAATCATTTGTTATTTCTACAATCAAGTAGTGTGTTTAGATAACAGAAAACATTTATATTGTATTATTATATTTTCCTTTGCTATTTTTTTTTAAGTAGCAATTAGGAAAACCAATCATTAACCTTTATATTAATAAGGTAAATAAAGCATTTATATTAATAATTATGCTTTCCTATTACGTTGAATAATTAATATTTATTGGAGATGTGTGTTGGGAAAAAGGTGATAGTTTTTTTTATATAA
This sequence comes from Pinus taeda, assembly GCA_000404065.3. Lineage (NCBI taxonomy): Eukaryota > Viridiplantae > Streptophyta > Pinopsida > Pinales > Pinaceae > Pinus > Pinus taeda. Next base: position 11,109 of record APFE031604986.1, on the reverse strand, counting down.
TATGACCAATACAACAATGATATTCTTAGAACTTTTGAAAATTGGAGATCCTATAGAAATTAGATTATAGAAATTAGATTATATAGAAATTAGATTTAGAAGGTGTTTGGAACTTCAACCAAATTAAATTTCATGAATCCATTGCAATTATTTCATAGTTGGAGAAGGAATATAACTCGAGATAATGAGAGGATAATTTTCTCAACATGGAAGCTCGAGCAATGCATTTATAGTCTAGTCCACTTAAACCTTATCCAAAAACTTCATCTAGGGGAACATGTTTTTGTCCTCCCCTTTGCTCACCAAGTTTAACTTTCATGGGGCATGTAAATGAAACTCAAGACCCTTAGGAGTAGGAATGTTTTGCAATTCTTAGAGAGCCATCCTCTTTATCTTTGCATTTCATTTTAGTAAAAATACCAATAATGGAGATGGGTTGGTTTTGATAATGAAAATAATGCAATGAGCAAGTCAATTTGGATTTGGTAATCTTGCCATTGAAAGAGATTCCCTACTTTATCATTCTCGGAGATTCTCTACCTCACATCCATTCTCCAATTAGGATCCTACATGGCTTGAAGCCAAACAAAATATATTAAAATTGCTATTTTTGGGTAGGGTTAGTTGGAATATAGGAGCTCAATAACTCCATGTTAGCCAATATCTTGACCCATATGCAAAGGAAAGTCAACGAGTCAGTGCGTAAAATAGTTGATGAAGGGGTTAATAAAGAAAACTAGGATATGCTATGGCCTTGGAATGGTGAAATCCCTTGTCAACTAAAAGCAGATTGTCACCACATCAATATTGAGGACAAAAATTACCATATGGGGTGTCATTCACTTGGACAAGGACCCTCCCCATGTGCCTTGAGTAGCTTAATGTATGTGCTCAAGTGTGCAAGAATTGTGACGATACAGAGGAGGAGGTTGAGGGATATTATCATAGAGTAAGCAATTATGTTTTACAACTCTAAGAATAATTTCATTAGTCTATCAACCTGTTAACGGTGTTGGACCCACCAACATTCAGGGGATCTCCTTGGTATGAGGTCCCAACTAGATCTCACATTATTTGGTGTAGCAGTCCCATCCGATACAATGGCCCAATTGCCATTATCTTAAAGATATGTCTTAGCTCTTGCTTGTCAGTGCATGTGAGTGGTTTACTTAGTTTTTGAACAATGAGGTTCACGTGCTTGGTGAGTGCTTAGTGTCGCTTGTGTCAAGGTTCTTTCACTATAGAGGGAGAGGGTGAGAGTGAATCTCAAGTCGAAAGTGAATAGTCCCAACTCTATTAGAGATACACAACACAATAAGACATGCGCAACTTTTGGTGGAGTATTCCACATGGATCGACAGTTACAAACACAAGGTGAATAGATAACGCATACAACACCCAGTGGAATAGTCCACTTGAGTGTGACAGTTGTTATAAAAAGTTTATGAGATTGAGTCTGTCGAATGTTCGGCAGAATAGTCCACATGGCAAGACAACATTAACAACTGATACAACACATTTCCAACAACATATGCAATATAACAACCGAAATAGTTCAACTTTCTTAATACAGGTTAAAGAAACATGCTTTACAAGCATCCAAAGAATAGTCTTACAAACGAATACAATATATGTGTGAAAATGTGCTAGCTTGTCAACATGCTTTTGAATTAAGAGAAAGTTCCAAGACACATCCATACACCATTACCTCACTAACCCCGATAGCGGGGCGTTGGAGCCACTTCTTGCTCCTAAAAGAAAATATTAGAGACTCTCAAGGCTATGTGGGAGGAGCCAAGGTGAAAAGTCCTTTGCATGTACAAATGAGGGGTATATATAGCCAAGGGTGAACTTGACCCTTGTGACTCTTCGAATTCCCTCATGAATGTTTGACATACATGACTATTCAAAGGACATGACTCTTCAACTTTACATGTGGGTCCCTTGGATTTCCACGTTACATTACATTGATTACAATAGTATGAATCACAACAGTGATGTGGCTGAGATGACTCATGACATGGCTCGACACGACAGTGGTGGTATGTTCATGCTGATGGTTGTGTCCATCTTGAGTTGTAGTGTTGCTTAGTGGTGAGTGTGTTCTTGGTGTATCATAGCTTCACCTCCGCATGGAAAGGTGTGCAAGGTCTTCGATGGTCTTGGTGTTTGCTTTATGTTGCACATGAATGTATCTCCTTCGTTGGTACTTGACATGCTTAATGTGTTCATGCATTTGCGAATAAGTCTTCTAGCATGCACTCCTTTTTCATCATGTTAGTCATCACGCCATGTCTCATCCATGTACCTATATCTGCAACCACTCATGAAGGGATGACATCAAATCCAGAAATCTCCTAGTTTACCATGATCCAGCATGTTTCGTTTTAGGGTGTAGGTGACTAGGAGAGAGGAAAAGATTATGAAACTACACAGAGTACGTTTCAGGCAGGGATGCAGGCTCTAGGGCACTATTAAGGAAAACTGTGAAGAGGTCATTAGGAGGTTGAGATGAGTAGTTTGGAACAACAACGACCATATGTGGGATCTAGCTTAGCTAGAGGGAAGAACTGCGTAATTTCTTCAAGAAGGTAGTGCAGGCAGTAGGGAGGACACTGGAAGTGAAAACTACGTAGATTTTTTGGGGAGGCTGGCAGCGGGCTACGAGAGCTTGCTCTCTAAAACCGTACAGAAATGGGAGGCTAACCTGCAGGACATTTCTGGGTATTTTTTGGGCTGAGCAGGGTGTCAGGAAGCTGGAAGACAACCCAAGAAAAGTGCACAGTTTTCAAGAGGAGCAACAAGCCGACTGACAAAAGGACTAGTTCATAGAACTACACAAATTTCGGGGATAGTGTAGTGACAAGCACCAGATTCCTATCCTTCATGTTTTCTCAGCTAGTGGAAGCGATGATACTGACAAATTCTGTGCAATTTTTTGGAGGAGTGAAGCCTGGGGTCATTGCTTAGTCAAAGTCTCTAGTTGACCAGCAAGAGGCCTGATTGATTGGCTTGCAGGCAGCGCAGATTGAGATGGCTTCTTGGGAAACTTATGTGCTATTCTGGGTGATAGTCAACTAGTTCGATTCTAGGATTATGCAGTGCAAACTGCCTAGGAGGAAACCTCAAGATCTGCACAATTGTGGGTAGCAGTACATGATCAATGAGGGTTGCGACTACATAATGCAGCTTAGTGGAGGTCCGACTAGTGGAGGGTGGTCTGCTTGACAATTCTTCAGCAAAATGACTAAGTGTGTGAATGAGTGAACTCACGCATGCATGACCTTGCAAACACACACTCAACATGACTAGACAACAAGACACCTCAAACCAATAAGACAACATATGCCCAATGTGACTAACCAACACGTGTGAGCGACAAGCATGACACTTGAGATAGATCATTGAACGACCACGATGATGCTTGCACGAAATTGCATATGAATTTGTGTGTGAGTGCGACGGATGCTTACACAGCGAACAAAACTTGTACACATGAAGACACACATTTAATATAGCCAGAACATGACTCCAAGCATGACATTGTGACCAACATGCTAAAAGATGTTTGGCGAACGGTGAAGCGAGGGTACAAAGACTCGGCACAAGCTCAAGGGATGAGCCTGATTGTTTGCAAACATTAAGGAAAAAACCAAGGAAGACTCCGAAATTGGATGCAGGCCAAAATTTTGGAGGATGTTGCAGTTGCTACAACACTTGGCGACACACTGGTTGAATACCAGCTTCTCTGTTTTGGTCCATTGACAACACAAGGCCTTGGACTCTTAGGGAGTATTAAATCATTGTGTGGGTTACTTTGGCTACCCCACTTACCCCATGGATAGACAGGGTTCACCTTTTTCCAACTCAGTCAAGCACAATAACAAGTTTCAGCTTGATCACAATGTTTCAAAATCGGGAAGGGTAGTTTGGCTCATGAGTTTAAAATTTTCAGAGTATAGGTTTCCATCTCTGGTGTTGCTCCACTACCAGTAGACCTGGATAGTACCCCAATGGAGTCATGCAGGAACACACACATTTCTCCACTGCCAGCGAGCCTGGTCAATACCCTAGTGGAGTTGCATACTTCACCTCTCTCCGCAGGAAACCTTTCTCTTCTTCGCATTTGTATTTTTAAAGGAGGGCTATGCATATGCACTTATTTATTTTTAGGGTGGAATAGGGATCCTGACTTATTAAGAGTAGAAGAGGTCGTTCCTTAAGGGAAGCATGTAAGACCTCCGATATAGGTTTGCTTGTTTATATTTTCCCCTTCTCTGTTTCTACTAATTGGATGAGCTTGAACACATAGAGAAGAAGGTTGAGTACAGACATGGTGTTTCTAAGTGTATGATGAGCACCAGTATTGTAGCAAGAATGTTGCAACTCCTGGGGCTACCAACTTTACTTTATCAACCCGGGGTTCGTACAAACTTGGAGGTGACAGTGCTGTATACACAAGTAAAAGTGATGGTTCTGCCTTTTGTCACTGTTTAGTTGGTGAGAGACCACTAGGGTTTTCAAGCCAGACTTCTATGGATTCAGAAGAAGATTGATTACTGATAAAAGAAAGACAAATCTACTCTAGGAGAAAGCTTGCCTACTGCAATAAGGAAAAAGACTAAAATCCAATGATAAAAACACACAATTTCCTAACTAACTGCTGAGAAAATATGCTTTACGAGAATGCCAAGCTAACATGTATAAAATGCTACTGTCCTAAGCATGGAAGTTCAAAACATCAAACATCACTACTGTGCATGTAAAGGACCGAAATAAATCTGATTTTTTTCTCTTTTTGTTATTTTTATGGAAAAACAAGTGTGAAAACTAATCTCTTTTGGTGATGTGGTAGGTGACTTAGGGATGTTGGTGGATGGTTGGAAGGTTTGGGAGACCCTTAGGTGACCTTGTGTGGCTTCCTCGAGGTTCTCCCTCAATTCAACCTCAAAACAAGCCACTACAGGAAAACCTATAGGAAGTCCTAGAAACCTACATGATTCCCTGTATTTCTACAAGATACAACCGAGAGAAAAACAATGGGTGCTAAAGTTGATGGAAGGTCTAGGGAAGGTGTTTGGTGGGTGGAATGGAGTGAGAAAATTCCTAGGATCACTTAGAACTCAAAACAAAGGTTGGGAGATGGTTGGATTTGCTCAACATACTTGGAGAAGTTTCCATGTAAAATGATGAAATTGGTGGAGGCCTTAGTGAAAGTGAGGAATGATCATGGATGGGTGAAGTTGGAAGGAGGTTTCTTGCTATGAAATCTCTCTCTAGTTCTAAAACATCTGCACTACATCAAACAATGGTATTTTCCCAAAAATCATGTAAACATGAAGAATTTCAATGAGATAGAAAAACAAAGTTTAATGAGCTAGATGTCTAATTCATCCATGAGGAAAATTTGCAAAATAATATGAAGTCATTGATGAGATCTACTATAAGACTAAAAATGTAAGAAATGGTAATTAAATCCTACACTTGTAAACTGATCAAATGTCAGTTCAAGTATAGTAACCTCTAAATTCTATGAGAAAGTGGAAATATGTCTTTTTGGGGCTGCAAAGGGGTCCTTTCCTCAAATCATGATCTCCGAAGGAGGAAGTGAGTCCAAGACACCTATTGACAGCTTTTTGGTGTTCCTTTTATCCCTTATAACCTACTATTGAAGTAAAGCACAAATGGAAGCAAACTAATAAACAAACTAATCACATCTACACTACTTGCAATGAAATACTTCTAAGGACAATTGGACCATGAATCTATGAAACTAATCTAAGCATACAGATACAAGAAGAGGAGCCTTTACTGCTAGGGTTGGGCCCTAACCCAAGAGCTTTAGCCCTCTGAGTTACCTTAGTACTGGATCATGAAAAAGCTCATTCTCATTATCAAAGCAAAAAATTACATAGCAATGTCTTCCACAAGTCTAGAGCTCCAAAATAACTAATGTTTTTCCAACAAAAATTTGAATCCTAATGAGGATCTAGGCCTCTTTATTTATAAAACTGAAGTCTCCAATGACTTCCTTAAATTTAGGGAGGCTTGGCTTTCAAACTCGAGATGAACTAACTCTTTGACTATCACTTTCTCAGTTGCCTTTTGATCTTCATGACTTGGCTGCTTGTACTTCAAGCTAGTGTGATTGATGAAGGAATATTCGAATGAGGGAGGAGTAAATGAGGAGGATTTACCTCCTATAATCTCTCTTCCTTGTCCCATTCAAGTTTCAGCCTTTAATCTTGCCAAAATTCCCTAATTTTCTCTCACAAACATGCATTTAATGCACATTAGTCCACTAGGCATAATATCTCACATTGACTCATCTCATTAAACAAAATATAATCAAAACATGTAATAAGCTGTGAGAAGAGTTGATTTGACTAATCTAGGAGGTGAATTAAGGTCCATATAGTTACCCAATGATGAGGCTCATCATCACCCCCCTATTGAGAGTATTGCTCATCCTTTGAGCAACTCAGTCAATATCCATGTCTTTCATCGCTCTAGTGGTTTCCTTGATATCCCATGCTTCTGCTATGGATTCTTCTTCTTGTGCATAAAATCCCGCCTTCCTTTCTATCTCCTCCCAACGCTTTCTTTCTTCCTCCTCCTTGCTTCCTTCTAACATCCCTAAGAGTAGTGGTGGATTGAGTTTTAAGCCAATCCAATTAACTTTGAGCCTTTGGATGGTTTATTTGTACATGAGTGTCCTGTTTAGTGCTTCTCTCATCCTTTGAGGAGAATGGTACTCTCTTATTTTCAAACAGTATGGCAAATTATTCAATAACCTTTGGAAATCTTGCATGTTTTCATCCCCTAACAGTCTGAACATATCCTCAAAATGTGTAATTGCTTGCTATTGGGTAGCAAGATACCTGGGTGCAAGTTGAGGATCATTTGAAATTAAATTATGTGTGCTGATGACAACCATTGGATTTGACTTCTCAACTCTTATCATGAGAGGCTCTGTTTGTTCCCTTGCCAATATCTTCTTCATTTTGCATCCCTTGCTTCCTCATGGTTCATCCATGATGCCAAATCCATCAACTGTAAATCCCCTAGCTTTGCATTAGGGTCCCATACATTCATATTTGTCAAGGCCATGTTATGCAAGTAGAACTCAAACATCTTAGACCTATCTTCCAATGTGCTTTGATCACAAAGATCAATGAACTATCTATAATCCTAGAATTGCATAGTGCCTCTCTGTTCTAGGGTCTTGATTTGGAACTACAACCATTATTCCTTAAGATATAATACATAGGACTTAGCTGGCATCCTGCATTGGATTTCTTCCAAAGATAGACTGACCATGGATTCCAATTGATTCTCTCTTTCTCATAGTTTTCCTTTCAACCATGCATTTTCTTCCTTCAACTAAGTTTTTATTATGGCCTCTCTATCCCTCAGGCTACTTAGCTCTCTGCCCATCTCTTTGAGCTTCTCCTCCATGTGACCAATGTCCTCCACTCCCTTGGACTTGGCAATCTGCATCTATCTATGTGTTCTGGCTCTTTCTTTCTCAAGCTCAAAGAATAATGGGATGACAAATTTTTGTGGAACGACCCTGCCCCTTCAATAAATCTATAGTAGGAGTCAAGGTTAGGTTGAGGACTAAGTTACCTCAGCTTTCGGTCCTCTCTTTTCTTTTCTTACTGCATACTTCCTTCCTTATCCAATTTATGAGTTTCCTATAGGTTTAGCAGAGTTTCTTGTAGGACTGCCTTTGTTTCCTGTAGGTCCTGTTGTGTATCTTGTAGGATGTATTTTCCTTTGGATGAGGTAGATCTAGTCACAGACCTTCTCTCATAAGTGATAGGAGACTTAGGGGAGGTTTATGTTGATGATCCTTCTCCTTGAGTTTTTATAAGAGGAGCCATCTTCTCCCGCTGTTTTGGTGAGTCCTCAATAACAATTGGAACCTTGGTTGGATTTTGAGGTTTTCCCTACCTTATCATTGTACTTTTCTTTGATATAAAGTATAATGGGGTTTGCCTCCATCTCTTGACTTTTTTTATTGATAGCAATGCTAAGGGAGGTGAGGGAAACTATTGTCTCCTTTCTCGGTGGGTTCTGGAGACACCCTGGGTGACTCCTCCTTGTCCTATGCCTCCTCTTTTCCATTGTGCTTTTAACCTTTGTATTTCCCCTCTTCTTCTCCCTCTAGATCCTCATCTTGTTTATCAGTTTCCTCCTTGACATATTACTCTGTTTCTTCATCACCTTCCTTCTCTTTCTATTCCTCTTCATCTATTTCTTCTTCATCCCTCACTGCTTCTTCTTCATTTGTTTCATTCTCTTCTTCATCCTTTTCACTGACAATATGGATTCTATCATATGTGAGGGACTTGATATCCACCTCTGCCGGCATGTCTCTGAAAATTGTCCAAGTGATAGGAATTCTAAGGTTTTGGAGGGCATCTTCTATGATGATTCTAATTAACCCATGGTGGGCTCACTATTGGTAGTTTCTTTCCTGCACCTTCATGCTTTTATCTATCAGTGATTGTAGAAGGAAGTATGGTATGCTGAGCTTGTGGTGAGGAAGTGTTTCTACTCCAAACCTCAATTCTTCAAGAAGCCTAAAGTGATATCCATATACCACACTATACCTACCTTCACAAGATATGTATTTTATAAGATGGTAACTTACCTCATTCTAGGGGTATGGTAGGATTTCTCTCCTCACTCCATTTTTGTCTTCAATGGGCTCCTCTTCCTCTAGAAAGAATTTCTTCTTAGTAGTTTGGCTATTTCCCTTGTCTTCCTTTCTCCAAGGCACTCTTAAGGGAAGTTTGGTAATTTGACTTATGAGTTTAGGGGTGAGCTCTATGGAGAGGCCTCTCACCACAATAGTGAAGAAATTTGAAGAAATTTCAACCGCCACTTCAGTTATCAATTATCCTTATCACTTAATGAATTTAGTTTTAAATCCAAACATGATAAAAATTCTAAAATCTAGAAATAAAAATATTTTCTGAAAACGAAAATTTAAAGATTTCACAACTGCTAAAATTGCAAAAATAAAACACAACAAAATTATGATAGCCACACAGAAAATAACACAGTGATTTTTGGTCAATGTAACCTTGGAAAAACCCCCTACAACCATTGGGGAAAACCAGTTTGAGAGCTCTTCTTTATTTATGAAAATGCTTTTACAGAGAAACTGAAATACATAGTAAAAATTCTAGCAACCACAAATTACAACTTATCTCAAATTCCATGCTTAAACTCCACCTCAAAAATCATTCTAATCAGCAAACAACAAAAACAGAATTTTTTAAAGCAATAAAACGACATTAAATGCTATACAACCTGCCTTGAAAAATGTTCCCATAACTTGTTGTAAAGACTGTATGGATCGTACGGCTTTAGGAGTATGACTGCCTCAAAATTCGTGCCTAAATATACCTCAAAATTCATGCCCTTGTTGTTGTCCCTCTTCCTCAATTTCTGTACTGTCCCTCTTCCTCAATTTATGTGCCTTTCTCCTGCTGTATGATTTTTCCTTGGGATGCATAACAATAAATGTTGTTGTCTAGATTTGCTGAAATGTATTCTTCCTACTCTCTTTCACTTCCTCACTCCTAAAATTTTTTCTCCTTGCTTTCTCTTCTCTTTCTCTCAAATGCTCAGGAAAGAATGAATTGATCTTTCTCTCTTCTCTTCTTCTTTTATTCTCTAAATGTCCTTTTGGGTTACCCTAAGATCTAATGGTTGAGATTCATTTAGATCTAGGGATGAGAATAAATGTGCATTTAATTGACACTTTTTATTTGTTAACTCACCCACTTAAATAAAGACCCACTTAGCCTTTTATTTCCATAGTCACTTTTTCGCTTTCTAATTCTTCATTGACTTTAATAAAGTCACCTTTAAATTAGAATGTAGCTTTACCACTTATAAAGCCACTTTTAAATTAGAATGTAACTTTACCACTTATAAAGTCACTTTTAAATTAAATCGAATTTTACCATTTATAAAGTCACTTTAGGAGAAAAGTAAAAAATAAATTTGGACACTTTTCCCTAGGCCAAATATCAAAGCCTTAGGGAACCACTTGTCCTTTGGTACCCAAATTTTAACACTCCCTCTTATCGAGGAAAGTGTTCCTCACCACTCCCATCTTGTCTCTAAACTAGACATGCTTGCCCCCTGGTAAGGATTTGGTGAAAATGCCTTCTACCTGCTCATTTGTGGAAATGTACTCAAGCTTGACAGATCCATTTTGGACATAGTCTCTAGTGGAGTGATACTTGCTCTCAATATGCTTTGATATGCCATGAAAAACTGGATTCTCTGTGACTTTTATGCAACTTTGATTATCATAGTAAATAACTGAAGGTCTCAATGACTGACCAAATAGACCAAACAACATCTTACGAAGCCATATGGCCTCACAACTAGCCAAACTAGCAGCCATATACTCTACCTTAGCTGAGCTCAATGCAACTGATTGTTGTTTTCGGTTGATCCACGACACAACTGCCGAACCCAACCCAAAACAACACCCGCAAGTACTCTTCCTATCTGAAGCACAACCTACCCAATCTGAATCTGTGTACCTTGCCAGTCTCACTCCATCACCTTGTCTATAATCCAGACCAAAATCCACTGTCCCTTACAAGTAACGAAGAATGTGTTTTGCAACCACCTAGTGCACTCTCCTAGGCTCACACATGAACTGACTCATAGTGTTAACTGCAAAACATATATCTGGTCGAATGTTGACCAAATATATGAAACAACCAATCAAATGTCTATACAAAGTAGGATCCACCAACTCATAATCAGAAGTGTGAAGCTTCTTCCATTTAGTGATCATAGGTGTACACATGGGTTTGCAACCCTCCATGTGATATCTACTAAAAATATCCACAATGTACTTCCCTTGTCCCAGGAAGAAATTCCCCTCCTCTTTCCACACCTCCAATCCCAGAAAATAATGCATCAAGATGATATCCTTCATCTCAAACTTTGAAGCAAGATCTCTCTTGCAGCCCTCAATGAGTCTCTTTGCACTAGTGATGATCAAGTCATCAACATATAACACCAAAATAAGAGGCTCCTCACCCACCACAATGAAGTATAGGTTCAGAT
>APFE031604980.1:0-32649 GCA_000404065.3 Pinus taeda | reverse complement strand
ATGTTCTTAGGTATATAAAGTTTTATATATAGATGTAAAATAATTATAAAAAATGTCTTGTAAAATCATTCGTAATCAAAGCTATGATTTATTAGAGCCCCCCTTGAAAAGAATAAAGTGAATATTGCTTTTTTATATATAAGGGTATGATATCTTGGTTCATATTTTTCTATCATGTTTATAAATTAGTTTTTATTTTTCACTAGACCTAAGTAATATCAATGATAATTGCAATCATCATGTCACAAGTTGTACTAGAGCACATTTTTAGGGACTTTGTTCTTTTTCAAGATATAGAAATGCTATTACGTATATAAATAAAATATTGATATGTGATTTATCACACAAACTTATGATTGAAGAGGTATACAAAGAAGAAATACAAGAGAATTCACTTTTTTGGAAATTATCATCATGTCACAAGTTGTACTAGAGCAATTTTTTAGGGAATTTTTTCTTTTTCAAGATATAGAAATGCTATTATGTATATAAATAAAATATTGATATGTGATTTATCACATAAACTTATGATTGAAGAAGTAGACAAAGAAGAAATACAAGAGAATTCACTTTGTTGGAAATTGTTGTAACCCCTACTAGTACCATTTGAGTAGTACCACATCAAAAAACACCCGCATATAAAGTTTCACTTCCACATAGTCTCAAGTATATTAGAATTCTTCTAGGTATCCTAAAACCTACTTTCGATTGGCTAATTGGCTACCTAACTACTATAGTGGCATCAATAACAACACTTAGGAAGATTATTCTCTACTACCCTAGTAAATGGGTGATAAAACTAAGGGTATTGTTGACCCTCCCTAGTTAGATACTTAGTATATTAAATCAAGTAATAGTATTGGACCTAATAGATATATCAAAGATCTATAGCATATAGAACTCTCTTGTCCATAAGACCCTTGAAGCCCTACTCCTTACTTCTAGTCTTGGAAATGCATAAAACATAGGGCTATGTTAAAAAAGCGAGCATTTAACCATTGGAAATAATGATTCTTTCAAATAGTGAGTGAAATTCCTACATAATCTACAATATTAAGAATTTGAGCATTTTTTACAATATTATTTAGTCGGGAGTATAACATTATCGGAGTTTAGAAAAAGGTGGTCTCATTAGCACCCTTATTTGGGACCTATATTAATAGACTCCTTAAATTGCTCTAATTGTTGTGCTAATAATCTCCCATAACCCATTCTTTTCTCCCGCCTCTCCTAATACTTGTCTCAATATCCCCAAGTAGTAGAATTGGCCACATTGGTGCCACACTTTAGTAAGATTTTTTCTGTGTGGACCCACTTGCCCCATTACCCAACACCTAAACTAGTAGTACCAACTAAAATTATTATCACGTTGGTACCACTCTCTAGTAACATTTTTTGAACTCCACCCCAATGGCTACTCAAAACTATAATTTCATTGTGTGTTGGACACTTAGAAATAATGCGTGACAACTAAAAATCAACTACAAAGAAAAATAATTTTACATTTAATTCCAAGATTAATAAATTAGACTCAATCCCTATGTAGTTTGTAACTCATATAGTAATTCAAGGAATAGTCATTCCACCCATACAAAGTTGAATCATCCAAATACTTGTGGTCTCACTATAACTTAATTTTTTAGGATTTTAGATTCCCAAAAGTGGATTTAAACAAGTTTTATGGCTTTATCCCACCAGTTGGGTCTTTCAAATGGAACATTATTTTTCTATTGGATGGAATCATTGATGAGTTAATGAAAATTCATGTGGGTGTCTTATATCTAGGCCCTCAATGCTAGCAATGGTGGCATGTGCATAATAACTCCCACAAGGGTTATATTGCTTGGAATCAATTTATAAATTCTATATGAATGTTTTGAACCAGATAATCCTTATTTTGGTAGCTTGACCAAGATTAAATAGTCTAATAGAGTTAATGATTACAACAATAATTTTAGAAAATTTATTTCCATTTCAAAGGCACGTTAGATAGATAATTTATGGAATTCTTTATTAGTGGTCTGTAGGAAGAAACACATGCTCAAGTCTTAATGACTCACCCTACTACCTGGATGAAAGCTTCTAAATATCATAGGGCAGCCCAAAGGTTTTGAATGCAAAAATAAAAAATCCATCATTTATTTCCCATCGATCCCTCTCTTTGAGCCACAAATTAATACATGTTGAAATGGTAGATTCTCAACTTAAAAGGTATTTTCTACAATTGAACAAATGATAAATATTTTATTAGCGTAGATGTAGTATGAAAGAACTCTTTGTTTACATTTCAAGGGAAATTTTATAGGAATAGGTTTATTCCATCCCTAAAAAACCTATGGCTACATCAAGAATAATAAATTCATCATCTTAATTGATAGTGTAGGACCCATAAATTTACTCACTATCAAGTAACCTAGGAGATACACTGCCATATCTAGTTGTGAATCGATTTGATCATGATTTGTAATAGAGGTTCCATGAAGTGTTGGGATTGTTTTTGAAAATGCAGGACTTCAAATAGGTGACTATTCCCTAAAAATTGCCCACGGGGCTTTGGATTGACGATGAATGGGTGCATTGTTAAGGCACTCCTTGTGAAAGGTCACTCGTTCAAATCCCCCGTGGGTGCTTACCTACCAAAAAAAAAGATTATTGCCTAAAAACCAACATGTTTCATAATGAAATAGGTGGTTGTGAAATTATTTAGTTTGTTGAATGGTTGAGAAAAATTGGTCCCATCACCATTTATTGTAGGGAGTTATAAATGGGTTTCCACTAGGGAAAGCATTTCTACACTTTTAAAATAGGTTCTCTAGAGATCACAACTTACATCACATGAAATAACTCCTTAAAAAGGAACATGCTATAATTTCTTCTTAGTTCCATGCCATTGAATCCTTTGTGATGTCTTCCCAACCCATCCATCCTGACATGTAGTTATTGTTGGACTAACTCCAGTTATCGTTTGATATCCCTTATGGCCTCTCACCCTTTAGAAGTGAAAAATGTCATTATATTTATCCCATAGAAAATAGAGGAACACACATTTTCCACCCTTATCTTGACCCATTTTCTCTCAAAAATAAAATTGAAAAGATTTTTCAAGATTTCTTCATTCTTCCTCTCTACATATATTTCTCCTCCATTTATGACATGACAACAAATTATCTTCAAGAAACGCATTAGCTACTCATCATTTATCTTAAGGAAATTTAAAAATTCTTTATACAATTTATAAAACAGTAAAAGTGTGCTCTTGATTAGAAATCATAGGATCCATCCACTTGCAAGCCCTAACATCCACCCCCAACTATCTTAACTACCTTTTGTTATATAAATAAAAGTTATTGATTAGGAGAAGGGACAAGAGTGTAAATTAAAAACAAAAATATATTGGAGAAATTCATACAGGAGTAATCTTGCATTTTATTTCTTTCCCTTATTCAATTCCTCCTAGATTTTAATTTATTTTTGGTTTTGAATTGGTTATAACATATCAAAGGTTTCTCTAACCATACTAAAGTTAGACAGTGTAGGTGGAGCACACATAAATGAGTGAGAGGAACCCAAACTCAATTAACAAATGTTTTGACATCAATTGCATTGATGTGTTTTTTGTTCATGATTAATAAATTTATAATTATTTCTCCTATTTATCTCCTTGGATCATATTGTAAACATGTTTAAATATTTGTCTTTAATTCTTGATCCGAGGTTAAACTATCTTCATAAATAGTTAGAATTCATTATAGATTGATGTTATCATTTCATGTATTTATTATGACTCACAATTGTATTCCTATTTTGTTTTAAGGAATGTTACTTATTTATATCATGTGCAACTTGGAAGATAATATTGTAGTTGCGTATGGGGAACACAAAGGAGACAACTCCTTAATCATATGTTTTTTATTCCTTTCTCTTATCCTTGGAAATTATGTTTTGTAAAAAAATTGTTCTATATTCAATACAATTACTTATCATTTCCTCTATCAATTATTCACCATGATTCATTGCAAGTTTCTCCTTAATACACTAACTAAAGAAAACTATAAAATTAACCCTAATTAGTTTTTTTTCCTTTTTTAATTTGTTGTGGTTCTTATTTGTTATGAAACCTAAATAAACATAATTAACCTATATCTTTATATATCTTAATCAAACCTAAAACCATAATTATTCTAGTGGGTTTTCTCCTTCTCTTCTCTTCCTTTCTTCCCTCCTCTATAATTTCAATGTTTATAGGAAAATAAGTGGAAACTCCACTCCATCCTTTCTCCTTTATCCTAATGTGGTGCCTCATAATCTTGAAGGAATAATAGTAGAATTGGATTCATTTTATAAGAATAACAATAGAGAAATGTGCAAAACAAAGGCATAAACAAAGAAGAGATTAAAAGGGCTTACCAATTTAGAGAAAGATAAAATTATGTTTATAATTCTACCAACTTATGGGAAAGGGGAAAATGGAGATACATCATGTTAGCAAACTAGAAAACTGTTAGTCGAAGGAAGGATAATTTGTTTTCTTGTATGATAGAAGAATAGGGAGAAGTAGAAAAATAGAATTATATAGGGTTAATACTATATAATTTGAAACAATTACATGGGAGTGGATCAACATAATAGTAATATTTGAAGGGATACCGTACTTTATCCTAGTGAATATATCCTAATTAATGGCATTTTATGACTAAAAAATATGAAAAGGTTAGGGAAAATCCAAATCAACATCATAGAGGAAAAATTTACTAATCTATTGTGGAATGGGAATAACAGCTACCAAATAATAGTATCGAGCACAATAAATATAGGGGGAAGCATAGGAAGAATGTAGGTATGTGAAAACATATATTATTTGATTTTATTATTGTAGAATGCCTTGGCTTGATAATTTGATATTAAAGAATACTTAAGAAATAAAAGGTTTTATGGGAAATATTTCACCAGTTTGAGAACTAATTATGAGAATACTATGCGTAATTAAGAGTTGACATTACAAGGAGGAGTATCAAGAATAGCATTCATTTCTTACATAGTGAAATCCTAAAAAAGAGGAGCCTGAAATATTAAAAAAGTCATGGAAGATCCATAGGTTGATGATGTTGCCATTGGCAATAACCCAAGAAGAGCCATTAGTTAAGGGAATTCTCAATGGAATGTGATCCTATGAATGTGCATGGTCAAAAGAACAACATTGATCTTGAAGATCATCATTGGATGTATTATCTTTGAAGATCCATCTCCCTCTTGAAAAAAATTCCAATAAAGAAAAATACATCGCAAATGTTAACAAAAATAAAAAAACCCCATTAAAATTAATTGATCCATAGAATATTTTGGATATTCCACTGGAAATTTCATCATAGTAGATCTAATAAAACTATATTTAAATTCTTTAAATATACATTATTAGGGTTTATTTCTTTAAATATTTATAGATCTACAAATTATTGTTTATTGTCTATGCATGCAAATTAAAATGATGTAGAAAATGGAGAACAAAAAAATAAAAACTAACAAACCATTATTTGGCACAAGATATAACCTCAGAAACAATTTCAAGAGGAAACCCATCTAGAAGGTGATGCCTCTCTGCTGTCTTTCTCTAAATAGAAAATGGTTGTGAGTATAGAGAAGTATAGTATGTGGCCCATGAGCTACTATAGTGCCCGAATCCTCTTTGTTTTCTCTCCCCCTATCCCTCATGGATATTTTTATCATCTATGGAACAAATGCACTCAAAGAAAATGGAACCCCTTCTCCTCCTAATGGCCCGGTTAGAACACATCATGATAGCCTACTAGTGGATAGGTTTGACTACCCAAACTCTTAACTAAAGTTACAATATTGAATATTATAGAGACTTATTCAACATGATAAATGGATAGTCCTTTTTCCATGAGTTATGGGGCTAATGTGGCATCCTTTCAAACTATGGTGTTGAAAATAAGAAGGTCAACTTTTGACTGGCATACATTTTGCATATGGACTCTAATTGAGGTGATTTTTATGTTGTTGGAAAGGTATTTGTGTGTATACTATGAGTAAAAGGTGTGCCACTAAATTGGAAAAGTTTTACCCTCCAAAAAATGTTTCTTTATGCCTCAAATTTCTCATGAAAGGTTTTAGATCCTAATTTTCCAAACTAGGCCCCACCGGTAAAACTCGTCCTATGAGTTGTTTCCTCCACTATTTCCCTATGAAATCACTAATATGGATGAAAATAAATATAATAATCCAATCCAAATAAAACATCCCCACTTTTGGAGGCTTTTGGTCCCCAAACGATTCTACTAAATGAGTTGAGGAAATTTTCCCTCTACCTTTTCTCAGGTGCACCATTTAACCCTACTTAGAAGTTGTCCTTTCAACCCAATTTTCCAAAGGTCTTGTTGCCCATATTTTCTAGTTCCATATATCTTCTACACAATTCTATCCTCTATCAACTCTACTTGAGCATATGGTGCCAAATCCTCTACAAAACTTAGGGCTTGTCCCTCTTCCTGATCTAGAATGGAAGGTTGATAGACTTTTAGGTTCTCTACATTCACAATTAAGTAAATGTGTAGTTATGGAGGTAGACTGAGTTTGTAGGTGTTATCTCCCACCTTTTTCAATATCTCAAAGGGACCATACTACAAATCCTTGATTTTATTACCAGGACCCTATAGCCTCCTCTTGCTCAACTCTAACCATACTATGTCTCTGACTTTAAATGAATTCTCTATTATGTGATAATCTCACCTAGCCTTTTATTTTCCTGCAACTTCTATAGTATCTCTTGTCCCCACATATGGATCTACTTGACCTTTTCAACAAAATTTTCAGCCCTTAAGGTGTCCTTTGTAAGATCCTCGTTAACTTGTCCTTATTGGTGCTATGCAATATCCAAAGCTGAAGGTAGAAACTATCCAAAACAAGTTTCAAATGGGGACTTACTAGTAGAAATGTGGACTTTTTTGTTCTAAGAGCATTATATATATACAATAGATTTTCATCACGGAAAATTTTAAGGAAGGAAATTTCTCCTAAAGTATAGAAACCTTGGAAAATCCTACTTGTCCTTAATATACAAATTGTAAAAAAATTTGTGATATTTTTGTAAGAATATTAAAATTTCTAATGATTTATGTAGTTTCTATAATTTTTTGGTGATTTTTAAGGTAAAATAATTTTAACCTATAAAATTTGGGCTATCCTTTTTTAGAAAAACAGAAGTTGATGAATCATTTTTTCAGAAAAAAAGCATGGAAAATTAGCCCACTTGTAAATATTAGCCCCTAAAATTTTCACGGGTTTTCATCCCAGGCCTTTGGATGCTTCAGATTGTAACCCCTAGAAAGCTACACCAAAGTCTTGTTGACTACTTGTGTTTTCCCATTTTTCTATGGATGGAATGTTGTAGACCTCTTCAACTTCATGTCCATATTATTCAATGATGTAGTCCAAAGAACAAGTTCATTGCTTCTTTCCCATTGATGGTCTTCTTATAAGGCATCAAAACATGCATCATATTTAAGTTTTCAACTACCATGAATAAGTAGTCATGTTCATTAGTAAATATCCCACAAATTCCATGGAAATTCTTTCCCAGGGATGAATGGGTACATGTAAGGGATGATATAGATTATGTTTCATGTTACTAGGCTTATTGATACAACAAATCATGCATCCCTTTATGAAACCAACAACGTTTTCTTGCATGTTGAATCAATACACATACATATGTAAGTTGGCCACTGTCAACCTTGGAGGTGTGATCCTCTTTGAACAGCTACAATCACTCACCTTTAGAAAAACAAAACTTATCTATCATATAGAGTAACCTATCTAGGAGATGGTAGTCAATGGTGATGTCACCACTGTGCACGACTCTTCCTCTATAAATGTTGAGAACCTCCTTGAAATCCTCATCCTTTGAATATGTCTCTCTATATGCATCATGGGTGAATGGATCCATGTGCATCAAAGTTCCCAAATTTTTGACATTCAATGTCGGTGGCCTTAAAGTCATGTCCGCTAACTTGTTTGTGTTTCCCTTTTGATATCTGATCATTGAATGAAATTGTTGCAGAAACACCATCCACTTCTAGTGCCTAGTCTATTGTAGCTTAATATAGGCCTACAGGTACTGTAGTGGCTGGTGATATATTTGGATTACATTCTACTTTCCCATTAGATAATGTTTCCATTTCTTCATAACTTGCACTAGGGAATAGAGCTCCTTGACATATGTGGGGTAGTTAAGAACTAACCCATGAAATACTTCATAATGGTAGAATATAGGCCTTCATCCTTGCATCAATACATCTCCCATAACATACTCAATCGAATTTGTCTCCACTCTAAGGGCTAATACAAGTTTGGTAATTCTAAAACTAGTACTTAAATCATCTGCTTCTTCAACTCCTCAAAGGCTCGTTTATCATGTTTTCACCACTATAAATTATTTTCACTTGCTTTTATGGCATGGCGTGGTGTTTCTACCACTAAGAATGAGGTTATGAATTTCCTCAGCTACTATTTTTCCCAAATGAAACTCTTAACCTAAGAAACATTAGTAAGCATTATCCATTTCATGATGGCCTCCATCTTGGAAGGATCTATTTTCATCTCTCATCCACCTATGACATACCCTAGAAACACCAAAGATTGTTGTGCAAACTCACACTTCTTGATAATTTCCAACAATTAGTGCTTCTTTAATGTCTCCAACACAAGTGCCAAATGTGAGATGTTCACCTCTTAGGTAGCATTGTATACCAGTATATGATCCAAAAAGATAACAACAAATTAACCTATAAAAGGGCACAACATATCATTCATTAACCTCATAAACATATCTAGTACATTGCATAGGCCAAATGGCATGAATAATCACTAATATAAACCTTGCCTCAATTTAAAGGAAATATTCTAAGTATCTTCTTCTCTAACTTGAAATTGGTCATATCCACATTTTAAGTCTAGCTTGGTGAAGTATTTTACTTACTACAATTGATCCAATAAATCATCTATTGCGGGTAGGAGGTACCTCTTATTGAGCATTATTTTATTCAACGCCCTATAATAAATACACATCCACGAAGTCCCTTCCTTATTTGGCATAATGACAATGCGTGACCCACATGGTGATGTACTTGGTCAAATGACACCTTAGTCCAATAGTTGTTGCAATTGTCTCTTTTCCTCGTTTCTATAAGAAACTAACTATACAACCAATGTTTGGCAATGGGGAGTCTGACAATAAATAGATCCCATGCTCCACTTTCGCTCTTGGGTGGTAACCATTTAGGCTTCTTAAACACATCCCTATATGCCTATAGCAACTCCTTTGGTTGTTGTTTATGTTTCATAGTACAACCCTCTATGGATGCCTTGAGTCTTACCGACTCTTCTATAGACTAATTTTCTCTTAAAAATATTAAAGCATACTTATTACTAGAATTGATTGGTTTCTTGGCCTGGTTGGCACTTACTAGTGAAATTGTTGACTTGTCTTTACGCATGTTGATTGTGAACAATTTTACATCATTACGAGCCGATAATGGTTGGCTCTCCACATTAATATTGTATCATGCATGTACATGTGGGGACTTCCAAACACAACTCCGCGTACATCAAGTGGAGCTACATTTGATTATACTTCATTAATAAAATCAACACTGATGACAAATCTAATTTTGCATTTGTTCTTTTTCCTTCACCCTTGCATCCTTATTTACCCATCCCAATGGATATGGGCTTGGATGATCACAAAATTCTAATCCTAATTTTTTGATATCTCTACTACAATAATATTTTTCTATGATCATGAATGAAACAAAGCATCAATATTTGTCTTCTTGATCTGTATCTTTGTGATAGCCCATTTTGGTTTCGCACTCATGTAAGTATTTTCATCTACAATTTTAAATAATTGTGAAAAATATGAAATGACTAAACTAGAGAGAGAGGACATGTATTCGAAGTCTACATAAGTGAAGAGTCTACATAGGTGAAGTTGCCTAGGAATTGCTTGTGGAAATTGCTAATCTTAGAAGCTCACATTTAATCTGTTACCCACCTCTATGTTTCACTTAAACAATAGAATTTACAAGAAAAAAATGGGGTATGACCACTTGAGTAAAGGACGAACTAGTCCTAATCTCATGGAATGTGTTGGTGTTGGTCAACACACAAGAAAAAATTAGGGAAATGCATTCAAAAGAGGTGAGGACAATATCATAAAATGGAGGATTATGATAGAAAAGAAAAAAGAGAACTATAGAGTGGTATCCATGGGACACTAAGGAAGGAACAAGAAGACCTCATCAAGGTGATAACATGATCGCAAGAAGCTCTCCATATTAGGAATGGATGTAAAGCACTGGGAAAGGCTCAATGCAAGCTTAGGACTTGAAGCCAATTGAGGGATGTGGAAGAAAGGTGATTTTGTGGCGTTGGGGAGGTAGAGTATCATTGGACTTTGGAATCCTGCCATGTAGGTGAGTGCACTAGGCACTCTAGGACTTATCATGGTGTTTTCAAAAGTGGAGACCCTGAAGGTGGACTTTGGATTCCTAAGAAAGCTATGAGGTGGAGGCATGGTGTGCTCTAGATTGCTATTAGGTTATAAGTGGAGGCACTATGGAATCTTGATTCCTATATTGTGAAGTGGGTGGAGACACCATGGTCTTTGGATTTCTCTAGTGATTTTTTGGTGGAGCATGGTGTGTTATGGATTCCCTAAATTTTGTTTTGGTGGAGACACTATGTACTCTAGACTCCTGGTTTTCTCTTCGAGGAATTGTGTGTTGTAGATTCTCATGCCTTTATAACTTAACTGGTGTGAATTTCCCTTGAGCACTATGCTCCCCAGACTTTGAACCTAGCTCAGGGGCGATTCACTACAAGAATGAACAACAATGCAATTAGCCTACGATTGGCAGGATATTTGAAGTCCCTCTCCCAGTTGAAAGTCATTTAACTACTAATATGTGTAGGCTTAATTGTATCTTTGTTCATATTTATGGAATGTGAATTATTATTGATATTATTATATGATACAAGTGTATTAGCACCATTAATGCATAATATGTGTTCCTATGTGTATTTAATGAGATATCTATATGACTATTCTCATGCTATGAGGGACTTGAATATCTCTATAACTGCAAATATATTGTTAGCAACTTGCATGATTTTCAAATGACTACATAAGAATCTAGAGAAACTGTTAGTTTGTGTGAAATTCCATGGTTTAAGTGTTATAATTCTTAGAGGGTCTTTGCATTTGAGAATTAAAAAGTTTTACTGATGAAGAATTGCACATCTTTTTTATGAATTTACCAAGATATCTATTATGCATGACTATTTTTTTCTTCCTTACTCATGGATTTATAAATGAAATAATGTATCATATGTGTATACAGAAAAATCAGGTATTGGTATGACTACAATCATAGGTTGTTATTGGTCATGGAATTGGGATTAATGTATTATTCGTAATAGTTGGATTCACATCTTTGTGAAGGTATTTTGTTAACAATCAACACTTGAAATTAATTGTGATCGCCTTGAGTTTATATTTTGCTGGAAGAACTGGAATCTTAGGATAACCTTGTATAATCTTTGAAATGTTTGAATAAAACCCAAAAAATCATTTTGAGTTTCTAATCTTGAGGTTTTCTTTGTATCCAGGTCATAATCATGTTATCCAGATAATTCAGGAGTTTGGACATGGAGTTTGGATGTCCAGGAGAAATGTTAAGTGGCATGTTGTAGTGGAACTAAATTCAGATGGGCCCGAAACATTTATGAGTTAAACATTGAATAACCTAGATAAGTCATATCAGACATGGTGCCCTTGTTAGGTGGCACATTATAGTGTTCATGGCTAGATCTATCACAAGTTATATTTGAATAGAAATATAGGGTGGGGACCTCTAATACAAAGGTGACATGGGATGAAAATTTAATGGTTGGTGGATGCATTTGACCATGTAGGGTATCTAGTGGTACATGTGTGATCCAAGGGATTAGTTTAGTGCTTAAAATTCAAAGTGTTCAAAAGTGATCGAAACCTATTCCATTGCGTAGACATTGGCGTTTTGAATCCAACACAACTCATTCATTTAAAACCGATATCGTATTCTCTCAATATCATGTTCTAATCAAATTTTCAAACACGAAAGAATTTGTAGAATTGACAAGGTGACTATACATTTTGGGCTAGTGGTAGGCTGTCACTTGGCCACTCCTGATTGGTCCAATATTTTCAAATTTAATTGGCTCAAAAAAAAAAATTAATGTTGTGGGCTCAAATTTTTAATTATATTTTGGGTTGACTGTGTATTATTGGCCAATGGTGGGAGGCCACATGGGACAATGAGAGGCAGCCACGTGGCCTCCAAGGGTTGGTGTAAATTTTTTTTAAGAAGCCAAGCTCCATACGAGAATCAAACCGCAACCAAGAAACAAGCACCAAGAGTCTCAACCAACGCGCCATGTGTTACTTAACATGTAGAGGCTTCAAGTTTGATTTAGGTTTGGCACAATTAACGTTGGACGTTGGGGTTGAGGCTAAACCCCATCCCTGGTCACTGCGCCCAAGAGAACCATGGGGTAGGACCAAGGGCCACAGCTTAGCCCCAGCCCCATGGACACAACCCACAACACAACAACTGGGAGCGAAGAACCTTGGCAGAGTAATGAATATGGGCCAGCCCCGAGTCACATGACCCGCCATATAACGAGGAGCGTGGAGGGCATAGGAGGCTATCCCTAGGCCACATGGCTATTATGTGACCTCACCGCCAACAAAAAGGAGCGTGCCTGATATTTAACACCTCAACATGGGAATATAGAGCCAAACACAGGTTTTATAGGTGCATATGATCATGATTCTAGGTGTTGGGGGCCTGACTGGTGGGGGCGGGTGGTTAGCCTTGACCCCTAGGGTCGTAGCCTTCATATGACCTCAAATTTCAAAACTAGGCATTAGTGGACAAGTTAACTGTCGGACAATTTCTCCTCTCGGGCGAGATTTTAGGCCATGCTTGTGTGTTGGTTTTGGGTTTGGGGCGCTCAAGCTAGATTTGGGTCGAATTGTAGGATGGTTAGCTATGGAATTTGGGAAAAACTTGTAACAAGCATAAATTTCTTAGTTTTGGGCCAAATGAGGTGTAGAAAGAACTCAGATGGGGGTTTTTTGATAGTTTTGGATCCAATGGAGACATTTTTTTTCATTCTGGTCATTTTAAAGCCATGAAAACACAAATTTAAGCACTTAATGAAAGAGGTCCTGCATTGGAAGTTGGACCAGGAGATGTAGCTTAGGAGAGGGTGAACTCCTTTATCATGTTTGTTTTTATGTGTTTTTGATATGGTATTTGTCTCTATTTTGGCTGTTAATTGTGTTTAAAAATCACTTGTTTATGTGTTTAGTAACTTGATGCATTACCCAAAACACATATAAAATTCCACTTGCAATTTGTTCAAATATTCAAGTTTTCAATTATATATCATTTTGGTATCATAGCATCAGGTTATTGTGAAGATTTGGTTTTGTTTGCAAGTGTTCTTATGATGCTTACAAGGTTGAAGCTTAAAAGAGGAGAAGGAAAACTTGTGGAGCTAAGATCTCAAATTGTTTTAAGGAGAACAAACACACCTCAAGCTTCATTAGTCATGGAACATGTAGAAGGTCTTGAAGGGATGCCTGAACATGAAAGAACTTTTAGAAAAGCATTCCTTGAGATGTCTGAAATGGTAAAGATTCTTTATGAAGAGAGGAATTAAAGGTTATATGGAGAGAGCTCAAAACCTCGAAAAGGAGACTGAGGAAAAGAAGCAAGCCTCCAAAAGGAAATGGAGGGAATGGTGACAAACCACCACCTTCACCTCCATCCTCATCCTCGTCTTCTAATTCTTCTACCCTTTCTCAAATGCCTCCAAATTCTCCAAAATGACATGGCAAACTCCTTTGTTAAAACTCAATATAAAGTTTTAATTGCCTATGTATGATGGAGAGGTAGATGTTGATAAACTAGATAATTGGATTCATCAAATTGAAGTGTATTGTAGGATACAAAGAATCAATGATGATGAGACCAAAATTCATCTTGCTTCTCTTAGATTGGAGGGTGCGACACTTATTTGGTGGGAAGCCAAAACTCAAGAAGATATGAAGAAACATGGTAAGGTTTAATCCTCTTGGAATGATTATTTTGTTGCAATAAGAAGGGAATTTTATCCATTAGCATACATGTAAAAAAATATCATGGATTGGCAAAACTTCAGGCAAGCTAAGGGGAAAAATGTGCAAAGCTATACTCAAGAATTTAGGAAAATAGCTTTAAATTTGGGTATATATTTGTGCTCTCAAGATACTTTTCTCAAATACATTGGAGGATTACATATTTACTTGAGACATACAATTCTCATGTTTAACCCTACAAAACTAGATGAATATTGTTTATAAGAAACTCATTTAGACGCAAGAGGGGTAAATGTTTCTAAAGAAAATAGTGAGAAGTCATTCAAGTATGGAGAAAAAGGAAAAGGGAAGTTTAACGACAAGGATAAAAATAATGCTTCATTCAAGAAAGAAGGAGAAAAACTCACATTTAAACATTGTTCTAAAGAAGGCCATGATGAAGGCCACTGTCGGAAACTTCATCCTGAGATGAGACCCAAAAAGTTTAAGCACAAGGAGAAAGAAAAGATTGTTGCAACTACACAACAAGATCTAGGATCTGATTCTAGAGATGAAACAAAAATCATAGACATAGGATTTAAAGGTAAGGATTCAATTGCAACTACTAGTTCTTATAGTAAACCCATTGAAGCTCAAAATGAAAGAGAAAGAATAGAGTTGTTCCATATTAGAATTATCAATAAACATAACAAGGTAGATACTTTTTTTTTGATAGTGGTTCACAAGCAAACCTCATTTTAGAATACATTGTCAAGAAACTAAATTTGGAAACCATTCCTCATCCTAAACCTTATCCTCTGGGTTGGGTATGTGAGAATGCAGAAGTGACAAGAAAATGCATACTTATATTTCACATCACTGTAAATTTTATTGATGAGGTAGAACTTGATGTGGTACCACTTGATATTTGGGGGATTGTTTTGGGAAGTCCATACTTATATGACAGGAAAGCCATCTTTCATCGCCATGAGAACAAGTACCACTTGTTTAAAGATGGGATTGAGTGCATTTTTAGAGCACATAGCAAGAAGTTGAATTTATCTCTTGTGAATGTTGGACAAATGAATAGCTTTGTAAATGCTAGTTATAATTTTACATTGTTGATGATTAAACATAAAGATGTTGAGGAATCTGAATATTTTAAAGGATATGAATCAGGTTTGAAATCTGATTTCATTGAATTTTCTAATCCATGTGATAAGATGTTTCAATAATCTAACATATTGCCTCATAAAATAGGAAAATAATATTAAGTTCATTTGCAGTAGGATGCATCATTGTTGAACACTGGTATGAACAAGATGCCAGTGTTAAAGAATGCAGCGATAAAAAAGCAGAAGAAAAAGCTATTTGAAAAAGAGGAAATTAGTTCTAAAATATCTTCTTATGGGTTTCATAATGTTTTGGCCATGAAGAGGGATAGTGCATGGCGATGGCGATCACATTGGATGAAGAGTCAAGCCAAAAAAAAAGGGCTAGACGTGTTAAGCATTGTTATGACTATAGTGTTCAAGATTAAGTGAAATTGAAATTGAATAAGTCTCCTTTGGTTGAAGACATAGGAAAGAATGTTCAAATTTATTTAACAAAATTGTTCTCTTCTAAACATCTTGAATAATTGTAGCAAGGTCCTATCTTTGATACAAAGACAAATACTTCAAAAGTGAAGTACCTTCGTGAGGAGCTCAAAGAAAAAAAAACAAACAAAGGCAAATGGATTGAGAAAGGAAGGGTGAGGGAATTGTACCCTCATATGTTTGTTGACTGAAAATGAGCTTTTGGAGGTCCAAAAGCTTCCAATGGGGAGGAGTGATCTAAGGGATCAGTTTAGTGCTCAAAATTCAATGTTTTAAAAAGTGCTTGAAGCCTATGCCAGTGCATAGATCTCAGTGATCTGAATCCAGTAAAAATCATTTCACTCAAAACTGATATCATATGCTCCTGATATTGTGTTCCGATCGAATTATCAAACATGTAAAAATTTGCAGAATTGACAGGGTGACTATACATTTTGGGCCAGTTGTAGGATGCCACTTGGACACTCCTGATTCATCCAAAGATTTCAAGTTTAATTGGCTCATAAATTATTTTAATGTTATGGGTTCAATTTTTT
This sequence comes from Pinus taeda, assembly GCA_000404065.3. Taxonomy (NCBI): domain Eukaryota; kingdom Viridiplantae; phylum Streptophyta; class Pinopsida; order Pinales; family Pinaceae; genus Pinus; species Pinus taeda. The sequence continues at coordinate 16,333 of APFE031604980.1, read as the reverse complement.
AATTATATTTTAGGCTGACTATGTATTATTGGCTAATGGTGGGAGGCCACATAGGCAAATAAGAGGCAACCATGTGGCCTCCAAGGGTTGGTGTAAAAATTTGTTAAGGGGCCAAGATTCCCACGAGAATCAAACCAATGACCAAGCAAAAAGCACCAAGAGTCTCAACCAATGCGCCAGGCATGTGTTACTTAACATGTATAGCAGTCAAGCTTGATTTAAGTTTGGTGCAATTCGCATTGGAGGTTGGAGTTAGGGAGAAACCCTAACCTTGGTCACCGCGCCTAAGAGAACCAAGGGGTGGGACTAAGGGCCAAAGCTTAGCCCCAACCTCATGGTCATAACACACAACACAACAACCGAGAGAGGAGAACCGTGGCAGTGTAATGAATAAGGGCCAACCCAGGATCACATGACCCTCCATATAACTAAGAACACAGAGAGTAGAGGGGGCCAACCCCGGGCCACATGGCTGTTATGTGACCTCACCACTAATAAAAATGAGTGCGCCCGATATTTAAGGCCTCAACGTTGGAATATAGCACCAAACTTACGTTTTATGGGTGCATATGACCACAATGCTAGGTGTTGGGGGCCCGACCGATAAGGGAAGGCATTAGCCACAACCCCTGGGCACATGGACCCCATATGACCTAAAAATTTGGAAAATGAGAGTTAGTGAACAAGTTAATGTCCAATAATTTCACCCGTCGGCAGGATTGTAGGCCAAGTTTGTGCACCGATTCTGGGTTTGGGGCACTCAAGCCAGATTTGGGTCGAATTGTAGGATAGGTTTTAACCTTGTACATAAATTACCTACATATGAATTCTAAGAACAAAAAATAAACAATGTGAGAGCATAACACATAAAACACATATACACATAGATTTTCCCCTGGATCCCACTACCAGCTTGATTTTTCCTTATGTTCCTTTCAATGTTACAATACATATTTATACATGCTGAAGCATCTAATACCATGGACTGAAAAACCATCACGTCCAAAGCCATGTGTGAAAATCACGCACAAAACCATAGGTAGGTCTACCCAACCTAATATAGGGTCCAAAAAAAATTTCATCGGGGCAGTGAGGGAGGCTACCCACCCCCCTCAAACCCACTGTGACCCCCCGCTGCACAATCGGCACAATGAAGCCCCCCCTCTGACCCCCCCAGTTAACTACGTCGGCTAGTTGTGGAAATAATATAACACAACCCAACATTCTCCCACTTGTTGTTTTCTTTCCACAAGGGGCCACGAGAGAGCTTAGTCATTTATGCAGCCCTACAATGCCCATTATTTCTCTACACCAAGAGAACTTCTTAGAGCTCACAAATTTTGTCAATGCATCTGTATTATTCTTCAAAGCGTCCACCTTTAACAAACAACACATTTTTTTCTTCTATCATATCCCTCACAAAGTGATACTAAACATCAATGTGCTTTGTCTTTGAATGATAAGCAAGGCTCTTTTCTAAGAAAATTGCACTTTGGCTATCACATTCTATCCTTATAGCTCCCTGTACTAACCCCATAATTGAACACAAACTCTGAAACCAAATTGCTTCCTTGCTTGCATGAGTGGTTGCCATGTATTCTACCTCTATAGTTTATAGTGCCATTGCAGATTGTTTCTTACTCATCCAACTGACTGCACCTCCAAATAGGTTAAACGAATACCCACTTGTAGATCTTCTCTGATCTACATCTCCAGCCTAGTTTGCATCAACAAAGCCACAAATATTCGACATTCTATCCAATCTTGGTCTTCCTTGGTAGCACAAACCATAATCACTAGTGCTAGGCAAATACCTGAAAACTTGCTCCACTGATGTCCAGTGCTCCTTCCCTGGTTTTGACATAGACCTACTCAATACTCCCACTGCATGTGCAATTTTTGGTCTATTACAAACCATCGCATACATCAGACTACCGACATCACTTGCATATGGAACATGGTTCACGTCCTCCTCCTCTTCTTGTGTCTTGGGACACTGTTCAATAGATAACTTTACACCAACAAGAATAGGAGCCTTCACCAGTTTACTATCCTGCATATAAAACCTTTGCAGTATTGCCTCGACATACTTCCTCTGGTTTAGCCACAGTTTCCTATTTGCCTGATCTCTTTTAATTTCCATGCCTAAAATATAATTTGCAGCACCAAGATCTTTCATTTCAAATTTGGAGGACAATTGGGTCTTCAAATCTTGGATAATTTTTTTCTCATTTCCAACTAGCAACATATCATCCACATACAAGACTAGATAAATAAAATGGTCACCAATTAATTTAAAATACACACAGTGATCTACTTTACTTCTGGTGAAGCCAAGTCCCCATATAAATGTATCGAATTTCTGATACCACATCCTTAGTGACAGTTTTAACCCATACAATGACTTTTTTAACTTGCATACTAGTTCTTTCTTACCCTTCATCGGAAAGCCTTCAAGTTGCTTCATGTAGATCTCCTCTTCCAGATCCCCATGAAGAAATGTTGTCTTTACATCCACCTATTCTACCTCAAAATCAAAAGCAACAACAACAGATAAAAGTAATCTAATAAAAGCTACCTTGGCAACAGGACAAAAAATATCCCAAAAATCAATTCCTGGCACCTAGGAATAACCTTTTTCTACCAACTGAGCTTTGTAATTCTCCAGCTTTCCTTCTACATTTGTCTTCTTCTTGAACATCCATTTGCTACCAATGGGTTTCCTTCCAGCTGGCAACTCCACTAGGTCCCAAGCTTCAGTTTTGTGCAAAGATGCCAATTCATCAACCATGGCCTCTTTCCAGAGTTTTCCATCCTTTGAATCTACTGCTTCATTCACAGTTCTGGGATTGTCATCAGTAATAGACAAAGAAAAATTTGAATAGAAAGCAGATGGACTCTACCTCTCTGGCTGCCTTCTTTCTCGAACTGATCTTCTCACAAACGCAGTTTGTGGATCTTCATCTTCTGATTCCTCCTCTACTGTAGAGTCCTATTCTTCCTCCTTTAGCTCAAACTCTATCTTCTAAGGTTACTTTGATGGGATTTCATGTTTAATAACATATTTCACCTCTCTGAACACCACATCCTGGTTGTACACAACCTTCCTTGTTATTGGGTTCCAAAGCTTATAACCCTTTAAACCATCCTTATACGCAATAAAGATGCACTTTTCATATTTACTATCCATCTTTGTTCTTTTCTCATTTGGAACATGTACATATGCATCACATCCAAATACCCTCATATGTGAAAGAGAGGGTTTCTTACCAGTCCATACCTCTTGTGGAGTCTTATCCTCCAATGTTGATGAAGGAAATCTGTTGACCAGGTAACATGTTGTCTCCACCGCCTCTGCCCAGAATTCCTGTCCAAAACTGGCACCACTGAGCATGCTTCTTGCCCTTTCCATCAATGTCTTATTCATTCTTTCTAAAACTCCATTTTTCACAGGTGTGTATGGAGTAGTCTTCTATCGTGCTATACCAAACTTCTTACAGAATTCTTCAAATTCCTTGCTACAGAACGCTTCACCGTTATCTATCCTCGATACCTTTATCTTCTTCTCTGTCTGGTTTTCCACCAGAGCCTTAAATTATTTAAACCTCTCAAAGACTTCAAATTTCTTCTTGAGGAAATATATCCATGTATCCCTTGAGAATTCATCTATAAATGATACATAGTACACAGACTTCCCCAGTGATGGAACCTTCATAGGTCCATACACATCACTATGCACAAGCTCTAATATATGTTTCTCCCTCTTACTACCAGAGGGGAAACTCACCCAATTCTACTTCCCATATACACAATTTTCACAATAAATCACAATTCAGAGAGCTATTAGTCATACATTCTACCATACCTTTACCATGAAGTATTCAAAGGCCCTTCTCTCCAATATGTCCAAGCCTTTGATGCCATAGCATGGTCTTTTCTCCAAATACCACTAGATTTTTTGCTCCACTTTCAGGAACCATAGAATTGTTGCACCCACCAATAACAGTGCTACCTTGTATCTTGTACACAGTTCCAATATGAACTCCCCGCATCAATACCAATGCTCCCCGAACCATCTTGTAGGTATCTTTTTCGAACACTATTTTTACACCTACATCATCCATCTTGCTTACATAAATCATATTTTTGGCCAATGTAGGAATATGCAGAGCACCCGAAAGTATTCTAACCCTTCCACCTTGAAACTTCAACTTTACTTTTCTACGACCAACGATTCTATCCTTCCTATCATCCCCTAAGAAGATATCACCACCATCATATTTCTCATATACACAGAACCATTATCTATAGGGAGTGAAGTGAAAGGATGCACTTGAGTCAATCAACCACGCCTCATGATATACATGTCTACTTGAAGAAACCAAGTACACATCCCCACCTTCATTTGAGTTGGTTTTTTCTTCTGCAGAAGGAGCATCATCAGATCCCTTTCCTTTCACAGGTGCTTTAGATTTATAGTCCCTTTTGTAGTGCCATTCCTTTCTGCATTTCTTGCACACCACCTTTACAGGTTTTCCTGGAGATTTAAATCTCACACTCAATGACTTATTTTTGTTTTTGTTCTGGGACCATCCTCGTACAGACAAGGCATCACCATTCTAGATCTCCATATTTTTCTATCTCATCTCCTCTATTAGTAAGGATGACATTATTTCATCAAACTACAAGGCAGTTGCATTGCTACCTATTGCAATAACTAGACTATCCCACGAATCGGGTAGAGAACACAAAAAACTAATGCACTTATCTTCATCTGAAATTTTAATATCAACAGACAATAAGTACTTACCACAATATTAAATGCATTCAAATGCTCTGTCATTGAGTCTCCATCTTTCATCCTCAAGTTATATATTTTTTTCCGTAGGAACAGTTTATTCACCAGAGACTTAGATTAGTACAAAGTGCTTAACTTGTCCCACAAAGCCTTCGCTGTAGCTTCGCCTGATACATTCAACAATACTAAATCCGAGACACACAATCATATTGTGCTCTTTGCCTTCCGATCCAACTTCTTCCATTCTTCATTGGACACTCTTGTTGATTTAGTACCCGGATTTACCATGATCCACTAATCTTTATCCACTAATAGATCCTCCATCTTGAGTATCCACAACTCAAAACTCTGACCATTAAATTTATCGATCTCTATCTTTCCACTACTCGCCATCTTCTTTCACCACCAGAATCGATCATGCAAATCTCCCATTAAACAAGGTCTACCACAGGTCCGAGTGAAACCCTTCAGCAACAAACGCATCCCCTTGAATCCAAAACAACTCTGATAACAAATGTAGGTTTTAACCTCGTATATAAATTACCTGCATATAAATTTAAGAAAAAAAAATAAACAATGCAAGAGCATAACACATAAAACTCATATACACAAAGGTTTTCCCTTGGATCCAAAAACCGGAACTACCAGCTTGATTTTTCATTATGTTCCTTTCAATGTTATAATACATATTTATACATGCCAAAGCATCCAACACCATGGACCAAAAAACAATCGCGTCAAAAACCATGTGTGAAAACCATGCACAAAACCATAGGTAGATCCACCTAACCTAATATAGGGTCCATAAAAAAAGAATTCCCTAGGTGCTACCCTGGACCCCATAGAGGGGGGCTACCCACTCCCCTCAAACCCCCTGTGACCCCCCTATTGCGCAATTGGTGCAATGAAGGGGGGGCTCCACCCCCCCTCTAATCCCCTGATTAACTATGTGGGCTAGTCGTGGAAAGAATATAACACAACCCAACAGGTTAGCTATGGAATTTGGGAAAAACTTGTGACAGGCATACTTTTCTCAGGTTTTGAGCAAATGAGGTGTAGAAAGAACCCAAATGGGGATTTTTGGCAGTTTTGGAACCATTGGAGACATCTTTTTTTTTCATTTTGAGCATTGTAAAGCCACGAAAAGATAAATTTTAACACTTAATGAAAGAGGCCTTCCATTGGAAGTTTGACCAGGAGATGTAGCCCAAGAGAGGGGTGAATGCCTTTATCATGTTTTTTGTTATGTGTTTTTGATATGGTACTTTATCTCTTTTTTGGCTATTAATTATTTTTTTAAATCACTTATTTATGTGTTTAATAACTCGATCCATTACCGAAAACAAATATAAAATTTCACTTGCAATTTGTAAAATCTTCAAGTTTTCATTTACATATCAATGTGGAGACATAGGTATGGGAGGTCTAGATGTGGGTCAACATTGATGTGCTTATGGAGAAGAACTAGTTCGAAGGTCCAAGAGTCAGATAATTTTTCTAGGTAAAGTTTAAGGGAGCATCAGTCTTCGTATAATCTAGATATAACATCAAGTGTTAACATACAACTAAGGTTTGGGCTTATGGGGCCCATATGCCAGATGTGGAAGCACTTGGGAGAGGTGGAGTTGCCACATGGGTGCCATGCGACAATTATTTTCTCACATGGTGGGGATATATATATATATATAATATATTATATATAAAGATATGGAAATATCTCGATCAACCAAACATGATGGTATTATTTAAAGACAACTTCACTAACTTTGGCCTAGGAGGAATTTTGTAGCCTCATTTCCATAGTCTGACTATGGAGGTTGGGTTAATTGAAAATAACACCTCTCATTCAACTTGGATGTCTTTAAGGGAGTGGGAGGGAGTGTTATAGAGTGGTGTCAAAGCATGGTTCAACATTGGATGTGAATGGGATTAGAAATAAATAGAATGGTTTGTGGGGCCCATATGCTAGGTTATGTGGAACCACCTGGGAGAGGTGGAGTTGCCACATGGGTTCCATGCGGCAAGTATTTTCTCACATGGTAGGGATTAAATGACTAAAACATAAATGGCCATAAGTTTTGATCCATTCATACACACACACACACACACACATATATATATCTATATATATATATATATAATATATATATATATAATATATATATTATATATATATAATATATATATCTGGAAATCTCTCGATGAGCGAAACATGATGGTGTTATTCAAAGACAACTTCACTCACTTTCGGAAGGAGGAATTTTGTAACCCTATTTCCATAGTGTGACTATGGAGGTTGGGTTAATTGAAAATAATAACTCTCATTTGACTTGGATATCTTTAAGGGAGTGGGAGGGAGTGTTACATAGTGGTGTCAAAGCATGGTTCAACATTGGATGTGAATGGGATTAGAAATAAATAGAATGGGTCTAGAAGGATTATTCATGAACTCTGTGACAAAGTATAGTAATTGATAGTGACTATTGTTGTGTGCGAAATGTATGTTACTTGCAACATTTTGACTATAAGCTACATGTTGTATGAAAGTGTCATTTCTAATATATTAAATATCTTCTAACAATTATACTAACTTGAAATTGGTGTTTCAAATAACATCACAGTTATATGCTTATGGTAGATTAGAAAGTTGATGGTAAACAATATTTTATGGTATTTTTGATTCAATAATAATTTTTTGTGTGTAACAACACATAAGATGACACCAATAACAACAAATAGTAAAAGGAAGAGTAGAATAATAATGGATTATAACATTGACATATATCATCATGGTCGGGTGGAAGAGTTTGTTGAGAAAAGAAGAGAGGAAGTGTCCCTTGAATGGATGAACACTCTTAGAATTCTAAGAGATGAGCTAATAAGCTGCAAGGATGACGATGAAAAAAATTTCAAATCTCAGGAGAAGCATGTAGAAGTGAATTCATCCATACTTTGAAGCCTATTAGATCTGTAAAGACAAACAATATGGACTAGGTGCTAGCTACATGTTTAGGTCAAATTCATCGGGACTTTGGAAGCAAGAATTATGAACTAATGGTTCAAAAGTAAACAAATTCAAGAAAGGCATAGGTAGGAAAGTGAGGATACAATGATAGGTGGAACTCCACTAAGTACTCTAGAGATGAGGACAAATGGCCATGAGTAGTTCTCTAATGCTGCAACTAAGAAAAGGGAACTACTTCATGCTAGAATAATTTAAGAAGGAAAAGCCTCCTATCTTTGATGGAGAGGTGACGAAGGAAGAAGAAGCAGAGGCATGATTTTTATGGAAGAAGAAGCATTTTAGGTTACGTGATTACTATGAGAACATGAAGGCAAGAGTAGTCATCTTCAACCTAAAGGGAAAAGCTAATATCTGTTGGGGACATTTGAGGAATATAAAAGATGTCAGAGAGAAATATTTGTCCTAGAGGATATTTGAGAGGTATTTCAAGGAAAGTACCTATCTAAAGGATAATATGACAACAAGGCCAAGGAATTCTATGAACACAAACTAGGGAAACTAATAACTCATGAATATACAACCAGTTTCTTGGAGTTGTTGAGGTATGTGTTATACCTCAAGGATGAGAAAGGAAATAAAAAATATATAACTTAGTGGACTACCAAAGATATAATAGAGTTTTATGAGCTGAAAGCATTAGAATCATTCCATAAGGAAAATGAAGTGTTTCTCTGAGAAATCAAAGCATAAATCTAAGTTCAGGGTTGAATATAAGATGAGGGGCAAGATAAATTTGAAAGTGAAAGGATAAAAGTTTGTAGGACATCATCCAGGAATAGGAAATGTGATGTTTATTGCTGCCACTAAGGGTGAGTTTTAGCAAAAGACTACTACTCCTAATAAGGACCGATTCAGAATGTGTATAAGAGAAGAGTCTCAGAAGTTCAAAGGAGGACCTATGTAGTGTTAGATTTGTGTATAAAATCATCGGAAGAGGGACTATCCTTAGCAACAACAAAATGGTCCAAGGTTGTACAACATAGAAGAAGTAGAGACTGTGAAGGATGTGGCTTATAGTGCATCACATATATATGTTTTGTTGGACAATAGGAAATCTAACAAAAAAACTTTAGGGATTGAAATGGTAGGTATGATAAAAAAACCAACTCATTCCAATTTTAATTAACCCTAGCTCCAATTCTAGTTATGTAAGTCTACGAATTGTAGAAAATTTTGCGTTACATAATATAAGCCATGATAGGACATGATTGGCTTAGTTGTCTATGGGGACTAAGAAACGAGTTGAACATGTGGTGATGTCATTCCTAATAGAGATAAATGGCATGCCTAGAGACATAGACTTAAAGTTATTACCATTAGGCTTGTATAATGTGTTAATCAACATGAATTCACTCACGACTCATAGAACTGAGGTTGATTTCTTCATCAATCAATAAAATGCCTTAGTGATAGTGGTGAAAAGGTGAAACTATAGGAAAAACTAAATCCTATGACTGTTAGGAAGATAACAACAATGCAACTAAAGTGATGCAGCTGAATGCAATTTTAGTTATTCACTATCCAAGTGACCAAGGACTTAGAAATTAATGGCAACAACTTGGAAGAGCACCTAGTTTTAAAACAATTAAATTATGTGTTCCCTAGAAGAGACCCTAGGAATACTTCCACATAGGGAAATCAATTTCTCCATAGAATTATTGCCAGGGTTAATTCTCGTGTCAAGAGCCCCATACCACATGAGCATGCCACATATGGTAGAGCTAAAATTACCGTTAAAAGATTTTTTGGACTGAGGTTACATCAGGCTTGACATGTCATGCTGGGGAGCACCTACGATGTTTGTAAATAAGAAATAAAACACATTACGATTTTGCATCGACTATATTTAGTTAAAAAAGGCCACAATAAAGAAAAAATATCATTACCTAAGGATTAATTATATGTTTCATCAGTTGAGGAAAGTTGCGGTCTTCTCGAAAATCGTTTTGTAGTCAAAGTACCATCAAATGTGCATTAAAGATGATAGCATTCATAAACTGGCATTTAGAACTAGGTATGGCACTACAAATTTGTAGTGTGTCATTTGGGCTCACAAATGGCCCAACAATGTTTATGTGCCCAATGAATAATGTCCTCAATCTATACTTAGATAACTTCGTGCTAGTTTTTTTTTGGAGGATTTACAAGTTTATTATAGAACCATTGAGGAGCATGAGGAACATTTAGAACTAGTATTGCAATTGTTGAGATAGCACAAGCTTTATGCAAGACTTGGCGACTATGATTTATTTCACTCACAGGTGCAATACTTGGGGCATATAGTTTCTAAATAGGGTGTGGTAGTAGACCTTGAGAAGATTAAGGCCATTATGGATTTTCCTACTCCCCATAATGTAATAAAAGTAATGTTCTTCATGAGATTGGCTAGTTATTATCATAGGTTCATTTGCAAATTGTCAAATATTGAGCACCCAATCACGGTGCTACAAAGAAAAGGAATTAAATTCCAATGGATGTCAAAATGTGAGGCTAACTTTGAGTAATTAAATTATTTTCTCACACATGCACCTATATTGAAGATAAAATACCTAGAAAATTATTTTGTGGTGTGCACAAATGTCTACAAGGAAGGGCTCCGTGAAGTCCTAATCTAAGAAGGAAAATTTGTATATTACGAGTCAAGGAAGTTGAATGAGAATGAGTGAAATTACATCACTCACGACTTAGAATTGGTAGCTATAGTCCATGCATTAAAAATGTGGAGGCACTAACTCGGAAGGAAATTTGTATTAATGTCAGATCATGGGCTGTTGTATTTATTTGATCAACCCAAGTTGAATGAAAGATGGGCAAGGTGGTTAGAAAATTTTATTTTAAAATCAAATATATCAAAGGAAATGAAAATAAGGTGGTGGATGCACTTAGCAGGAGGTTTCAAGTATCTCATGTGGTAGATATAAACACCTGCAAAATTTAAATTAAAGAAAAGATTAAATATGGTCTACAATAGAATTAACACTACTAGAAAGTGAAAGAGTGCTTGCAGCAAGAGTTGGAAGGAACATTGATTATAAATTTCTCAATTGTAGAGGATGGAATGTTGAAACTCAAAGAAAGGTGGCATGTACCTTGTGTGGGTGACCTTTGATGAATTCCATAAAAGACCATACTATGTTCATCCTAGTTATTAGGAGATGATAACAACCATGAAAAAGGTATATTATTGGCCAGGTATGAAAAAGGAGGTGGTCGAATATATTGCTAGATTCCTAGAAAGCTAGCAAGTAAAATTAGAATGTTGACATCGAGTAGGGTTTTTACAACCAATCCCCATAGTGGAAGTGGGAAGTCATTTCAATGGACTCCATTACCAGATTTCCAAGGACATCTAGGCAACATGGTGTGATAATGGTGGTGTTAGATAAACTTAGTAAGGTAGCTCATTTTGTAGCTATTAAATCCACCCATAATGAAAGTGATGCTACTCACATTTTTGTAAAATAACTAGTGCAATTACATGATATACCCAAGAAGATCATCTCGGATAGGGATTCTAAGTTAACCTCTAAGTTTCTGAAGTTATTTTTCTCTAATTTCGGGATAGGGTTAGCCTTCAACACAATGAACCATCCTCAAACAAATGGGAATAGTAAAAGAGTTAATGAATAAATGTTGAGAATGTATGTCATGCATCAGCTAAAGTTGTGGGAAGAGTTTCTATATTTGGTAGAGTTTACTAAAAATAATGGGTACTAGGAATCACTAAAGATGAGTCCATTTGAGGCTCTTTATCGTAGAATATTCAATACACCTATCAGCTAGACTCATCCAATAAACATGGTGCATATCAGGCATATTAGGCCTGATATACTGAAGGAAATGGAACAAGAACTAATTGTTATCAAGAAGAAATTAAGGATAACCAAGGTCCGTAGATGAGTTATGCAGATAAGAAAATACTACAAAAAATGTTTCAAGTGGGGGATCATTCTTACCTCCACATCACACCAAGGAAATGTTCACTAAATATTAGATATTGTACCAAGTTGGCACCAAGGATTTTTTGGACCATTTCAAATTTTAGAAAGACTCAGGCTAGTGGCATACAAACTAGCCTTGTCATCCACAATGAAGGAACATGATATTTTCCATATTTATTTTATTAAAAAGTATGTGCATGATGCTAATTGTGTTTTTGACTGGTTTATGATATAGGTCTATGGGAGAATTTTGATGAGATCCATTATGTATTATATATTAGAGGAAAATCACACTCCGTAATTGTGTAATCAAGTAGGTCAACGTGTAGTTGAGGCACTTGGGACTAGATGAGGCCACTTTGGATATGGTTGAGAAAATCAGGGTATCTTACCCATTTTTGTAAATTGTGTAATGAATTTATGGAGCTACATATATACATCTCACTATGAATTTTGTGTTCAATATAGAGCATGGTTGAATTTTTTTTGGGTATAGAACACTAAGGACGATGTTTCTCTAGAGGGTTTGGGTATGTGAAAGTCATTTTTGGCTACCCCCTCATGTAGATATTTTCATGTACAATAGAAAATAAATATGAAAATTATTGAACTAAAGAGAGAGGACACAGATTTAGAGTCTGTGAAGGAGAAGTAGGTTGGGAATTACTTGGGCAAATAACTGAGCTCAGAAGCTTGAATTTATTTTTCCACCCACCTATTTGCTAAATTAAATGAATAGAATGTACAAGAAATAAAAATGGAGTATGGAAACCTGCAAAAGATGAGCCGAACCTACTCTTGTGGGATGTGTTGGTGTTCATCAACATGTAATAGGAAATTTAGGAAAGGCATTTAGAAGAGGGGGGAACACTCTCACAAAAGGGAGGATTTACTTGGGTAAATAACTGAGCTTAGAAGCTTGTATTTAATTTTCCACCCACCCATTTGCTAAATTAAACGAGTAGAATGTACAAGCAATAAAAATGGAGTATGGAAACTTGTAGAAGATGAGCCAGACCTACTCTTGTGGGATGTGATGGTGCTGGTCAACATGTAATAGGAAATTGAGGAAAGACATTCAGAAGAGGGGGGAACACTCGCGAAAGGGAGGATTTGAATAGACAAAAAGAAAAGAGATTTATAATTTGATATCATAGGGATGCTAAGGAGTTTAGGAGAAGACCTGAGTAAGGTGATAATACAACAACAAGAACATCTGCATATTAGCAATTCATGTAAAGAACTAGGAAAGGCTTAGTGTAAGCTTAGGACTTGAAGCTAGCTAAGGGATGTGAAAGAAATATAAAGTTTTGGCATTAGGGAGGTAGAGTAGTAGTAGAATTTTGACTTCCACCTTAAGGTGCAAACACTAGGTACTCTGGGACTTCTCACGGTGTTTTCATAGGTGGAGACCCTAAATTTGGACTTTGGATTCTCATGGAAGTTATAAGGTGGAGGTATGATGTACTCTAGATTCTTGTAGTGTGAATTGAGTGGAGACACTATGGGCTCTAGATTCATGTAGTGATTGTTGATTAGAGCACAATGTACTTTAGATATCTCGAAGTGTCTTTGGGTGGAAACATTGTACAATTTAGACTCCTAGGTATCAGGTGGAGGCATCACATGCCCTAAATTCACATGTGTTTGTGACATGAATAGTGTGAATTTCCCTCAAGAAATTCATTACTTAATATTTGAATCTAGCTTGGGGGTGGTTAACTACAATAAAGAACAACTGTGAATTTGACGTAAGGTTGGGAGGAGATTTGAAGTCCCTTCCTTAGTTGCCAATGATTTAACTACTAAGATAAGTTGCTTACTTGTATCTTTGTTCATATTTATCCAATGTGAATGATGATTGATGTTTTTATATGATGTACGAATATCAACACCTTTAATGCAGAATATGTATTCGTGTGTGCTTGTAATGAGATGCGATATTTGTATGACTATTCTCATGTTGTGAGGGACTTGAAGATCCTTAAAACTATCGATATATTCTTACCAACTTGCTTGATTTTTAAATGTGTGTTTGAGAATGTAGTTAGACTACTATGCTATGTGAAATTCAATAATTTGAGTCCTATAAGTTTTAACATAGGTTCTATGTGTTTGAGAATTAAAAAAATGTGTTTCTGAAGAGTTTCATATGTCTTGTTATGAATTTACCTAGATTTATGTTGTGCATGACTAGTTGTTGTGTGCTTGCTTATAGATTCATAAATTATATAATGCATCCTATGTGTATAATATCAAAAAGATTTTGTATAAATATGCCTAATATTACATAGTTCTATTGGCCATGGAATTAGGCTTATTTTGTTGACCATAATAGTTTGATTCACATCTATGTGAAGGTGTTTTATTAATGGTCAACACTTGAAATAGTGCTCACCTTGAGTTTTTAGTGATTGTGCATGTCTCACACAAAACTAGGCTCTTAGGAGCACCTTGACTAAATCCTTGAAATGTTTGAAGGAAAGCCAAAAAATAATTAGAAGTTTATAAGGCCGAAATTTCCTTTCTACCTTGGTTGGATTCAAGCTATCTAGATACATTTGGGAGTTCATATGTCTGAGAGAAATGCCAAGTGGCATGTTGTAGTGGAAATATATTTTTATGAGATAAATACAGTTGCAATTTGGATTTCAAATAACCCAGATAAGTCATATCCGACATGGGGCACTTCTTAGGAAACACATTGTAGTGTTTCGGGTCGGATCCATCACAAGCCAAATTTCAACAAAAATATGGAGTGGAGTACTCTAATAGAAATATGGCATGGGACCAAGATTTAATGGTTGGTGGATGCATCTAGGCATCTAGGGTTGCAGATGGTGTGTGCAAGGAAACAAGTATGGGAGGACCGGATGTGGACAAAACCCAGAATCTGCTTGTGGAGAAGTACTAGTTTGAAGGTCAATGACATTTTCCATATAAACATTTAAGGGAGCATTGGTCTTCCTATAATTTAGCTATAACGTAAAGTATTGACATAACACTAAGGGCTAAGAATTTGGGGCTCGTAGGCAAGGTGATGTGGAACCACCTGGGAGAGGTGAAGTGGCCACATGGGTGCCACGTGGTAGGTCCTTGCTAATGTGATAAGGATTAATTAGATATACCTTAAATGGAAATAAATTTTGATCTGAGCATCAGATCAATATAACAAAAAAATATATAGTTCGCAAACTCTCAACGAGCTAAAAGAAATGGTGATTCGAAGTTAATCTCACGAACTTTGGGAAGGAGGAATTTTGTAACCCCATTTTCAGAATTTGACTATGGAGGTTGGTTTAATTGAAGTAACATCTCACATTCGGCCTGGATGAATCTAAGGGGGTGGGACGGAGTGTTATAATTTTGATGTGGAAGATTTTTGTCATTTCTTTCTCTTTTGGCAATTAAAGGCTACTTAGATTCACCTCCTTCTACACTGATGTATAGGCAATTTTCTCATCCACATCTGAGCTACTTTCAACTTGTAGGTTGCTCGATTCAGTGGCCATGAGATTCTTATTCTTATTATCTTTATTTTTTTTTCTTCCGGTTAAGTTATGGATGCACCTTCTAACACTTCTCCTTTACATGTCTATCAATGTTGAAGTGGTTGCAATGGTTGTTGGGATCTTAACACTGGTGTGTTGTAGCTATTGTCCTTTTACCTTTTCCCCATTTCTACTTCTTCTCCCCCTCCTTAGAAGCTTCTTGTTGCTCCTTCTTCTTTGATACACTTTACTTCCCTTCCGTCATGAATATGTTCTCCAGTATAACATATGTCTAATAATATCCGTTCATTTTTGGCCTCCCCCTCATGTAAATATTTTCATGTACAATTGCAAATAACTATGAAAAAAATGAAAATAACTAAACTAAAGAGAGAGGACATGGATTTATTGGCATTATGATACAAGTGTTTCCCTTGATGGCAACTCACTCATAGGTCAGTTAAATTTTGATGAAAGGCATCCCACAATGTAATAGGTCCGTTTAGATGTAAGAGGGCATCGGTATAGAAGAATAGGAAGATGGAACTAAAGTCTACTAATCATAATGAAGAAGTTGAAGGTAAAGGATCATGAAAAGCACTTTAATATGTATACACAAGTCCACTTAGTCAAAACAACATATACACGCTGGTTCACAGAACAAAACAAGTGTATACATATACACAGACTTTCACACGAAGAAAAGTGTGAACATGTTGGAAAATCAAGGAAATTCAAGAGTAGACAATACCAGGGGCCAATACCATGGTATTATCCCACAATATTCAGTGCAGTAATGATTATTTGATTCCGTCCAAGAATACCACGGGTCCTAAGTGGTTTTGGTCCAAGGTATTGAGAAAGGCCTAAAACTATATAAGGAGGAGAAGATCATAAAGCCAAGGTGTGCAAGTGAAAAGGGTTTCTAAGGAATACTTCTATCTGAAGTATATTTTATGTTGCAGGGGCTATGTTTATGATTTGATCTGAAATATTTTGTGCACCTTGTGTTGGGTTGTGTTATATTCTTTCCACGACTAGCCCATGTAGTTAACTGGGGGTTAGAGGGGGGGTGGGG
>APFE031604974.1:0-14008 GCA_000404065.3 Pinus taeda | reverse complement strand
TGATAAAAACAACTCCAATCCTAGAGTGATTGAGTTTATGTTCCTTATCAACAACCTCCTATTATGGGTACCTTGTAGGCATAGGGTTACTAAATTGTGGGCCTTTACTTCTAGTTGCCTTGGGAATCCCCATACACATTGTCAACATGTTATGGGGAATGCCTTATTGGCTTAAAGAGGTCTATGACCATGACACTCTGTTGTATGTGTACGATGTATTAAAGGGGTTTTAAAATGTTTTGAGAATGTTTTAGTTTTCACCAATGTAATTTAATGAGAGATTTTGTTATTGAACTAGACATGTTTCTGCTTATGGAGGATTGCTTATGAAATCCACTTGTATTTTATAAAATGTTTGATTATACATTAAATAATATTATTAATAAATGAAGGAAGCATTTTACCAAATAATAACCTTTTATAGGCAAGTAAGATAAATGTGCCTTATAGTAATAAAACACCTCTTATATGTGATATTTATTTAGTTCTAAAATTAAAAAACATTTATTAGTTTACAAAGTATGCATTGAATCTAATTCTCCATCCTTAGTTAGCATAAAGGGTGGTACCTTCCTCTAGCATTGTTTGTGTTATCACACATTTAAAAGATAGTATGAAATAAAATGACTATTTTGTTTTTTGCTCATAAGTTATGGTTAACACAAGAAATAGGCAATTTCTTTCTTTTAGATATTCAATGGATAGAGACAACATCCTATGAGTTAACACAAATTGTTGGCACCAATGTTGTTGGGCATTCAATTAATTCAATGCCTCATTTGAATCCTCTAGGTTGAGGCACACTAGTTTTTGTCTATGGGTTTACTAGGGATTCAATTTATGAATGTATGGAAGCATAATTTAGGGTTCTTTATGAGATTTTCATTGGAAAATAAAATAAAATAAAATGGTGCTCTAGCATGCCACATAAGAACCTTTCAACTAAAGATCCATGAGTAGAAGGTATTCATTATGCTGAAGTTGCATAACACTTGCGCCTAAACATCAATAACGTTACTTAAAATCAAATTTAATAACTCACAATGTGATGCAACAAGAGTGAATTGGAAGGATAATTGTTTATAACTTGAAAGGACATGAGGATGAACATGTGGCCTACTAAATTATAATATATTTGTTTTCCATTTTTCTTTTTTTTTAATGAATGCATGAGATGAACATGAAAATAACCCCATGAGGCCTAGTGACTTGGATGAACTTAAGTGAAAAATCTCGATCCGCCTCATACTTTCTTCTACCTATACTTCATTTTCCTAATTTTTTTCATTATTGATATGTTATCTTAGCACACCTACAATAAATCATAAACCATTTTGAAAAAAAAAACTTAAGCTTATATATACTTTTGAACTAATTAACAATATGGATCTTTTCAAATATTTATACCTAATCACATTAATAAGAAGAAAAAATCTCATATATGTTTACCCTAACATTTAACATATTGGTTCCTTTACAAAGGGAAATGAAAATTCCCACTAAATTCTTTGATTCATTAAATTTATGAAAATTTTGTTATATTATATAGGTTTTTATACTCTTTCCCATTTTTTTAATTTTATATATTAAAAAAAAAGAAAATCCTTGAAATAATATCTTTATAGTCCATATAAGGAATATACTTTTGTTTATCACCAAGGGGCTCTTAAACAACAAGACTCAAAATCCATTATATGGATATACTCATTATGAGTTCACATGTCACATGTTGGAATTGAACGTAGGTGGGGAGGATAGCAACATTTCTCCTGGCCACCCAAGCTACATTCAATTGACATTTGAAAATATGATATTATGTACATGCATTTTATATAATAATAAAAAAATGGGTTGTGTGCAAGTAACTATCATAAGCAAGACTAGTAATGAGAGGCAAAACTAATAACTAGAGGCACTATGGGGGTTATTGTTGAGTCCCAAACTTACATCTTCCCTACATACCATTTTAGCCTTTTTCTCCAGTTACCTGAACCTCCAAGCTATCAAATCATTGCATATTAGTTTAAAATGAGCATATAAATGGTTTCCTAACTATGTCTTGTGACTGCTGTTTGATTTAGATTTTTGCTCAATCAGCTGCGGAATCTTGTCACTTTCCGCAGCCAGAATCAATTTCTGCAGCCTTTTTGTTAAAGTCTATGCTACAGGTGTCTACTGAAGAATACAGCAACATGGGTAAGCTACAAATGATGTGGACATGGAATGTGTCCCCTTGGTTCAACCAAATCATCCACAGAAGCCCGCGGTCAAAGCCAGTCAAGCGGTGGTCAACACTAGGAGTTTTGCGGTGGCAGGACTCTGTTTTCATCACAAGGAGGATTGCATGGGAAGATCTTGAGGTTTAGGAGGTGTGCTAACACCTGGAGACTTCCTGTGAACCGAATCCAACAAACCACCCTCCTTGGATTTACTTCCCACGGCTACCATGCTGCTAAATTTCCGATTATGGTCTTTTACGTGTCTGTCTACCAACGCAGACCTTAGGAATTAGTTATGAATTTCCTGCTATAAATAAAGCATCTTCGTATGTGTATAGGCTAGCTGATGATATGTAATATTGACTGTTTTCACGAGCCATCGAGCCGATACTTAGTCTTTATTTTATGATTGTACTGCAATATATGAGAAGACACTGATTTTGAGTTCAAATCCGTGATTGGTTTCTGATTGACTGAGGTTGCAGAGGGCCCCTGTACACCAAGGTCCTGTAGTTTCTATATAGCTTTATGTTTTTCTTCATTTTACGCTCTTGATGCCATAGATGTTTGTTGTATATATTACATTGCTCATGGTATTTATATTGTTTGTTGTCCATAGTTTCTTTTATGCTTTCAATTGATTGTCAACTGATCAGTATTTTCCTTTCAGGTTCTAATAGAAAGCCCGGGCAGTGCATATAGTTTTTGATGACTAATGACATGATGGAATTATCTTGTCCTTCTACTGATTTGTTTTCTTAGTTCTAATTCCAGCATTGTTTATTTCTTCAGTTTTGCTTTGTTCATTTACTTTTCTGCAAGATAGATATTAGACTATTCATATCATTATTCAGTTACCTCCTATAGCCAGAGCAAGCCGAATGGTGAGGAATTGAGTGTGAATGTATAGTTTGATACTAGTTTATTTACTTTTGCAAGTTAGTGATTAGGTTACTCATATCATTCTCGGTTACCTCCTATAGCCAGAGCGAGTCGAATAGTGAGGGATTGTAGGATGAATGTGTAGTTTAATCTTAGTTTTATTTTATGCAATTTAGATATCGGATTACTCAATTTGTGTATGATTACCTCCTATAGCCAGAGCGAGTCGAATGGTGAGGGGTCAAAAATGAGTTGATGTGATATGATTTAATTTACTTTGCTTACAGTTTTTGAATTGCTTTGAGTTCAGTTTTTTCCTTTTTTTTTTTTACAGCAACAAGGATACTGGGTTTCATAGTCACTAGTTCACTATTTTGTTTAATTAGAATCTAGGCACATCTTGATTTCATCATTGTAAGTTTGAAAACCTTTGGAACACTTTGAAGTTTGGAAATCATTTTAAAGGCCACCATTACCTTGAATACTTTTGTCCATACTTGATTATTAGAATTACCATCTCACATTAGGGAATCAATAAGAAGATAAATCCAAAAACAAATCAAAAACTAAAAACGACAAAGAAATAAGAAAATGGCTATCTTGCATATATAGTGCACTTCACTTCAGCAGTTTACGACTCCTGGATTGACAATTTATATAGCAATTTAGAACACACTAAATTGACCAAATAGTTATCAAAATATATAGTCTAAAAGTTAAAGGCATAACAAGTCAAAAATCATATGGTTAGGGGAAAGAGTCAAGGAGATAAACACAAACATGGTGTCCAATTAAACATAATAAAGATATGCATAAAGTTAAGTAGCAACAATGGACCCCAAATCTGGAGGAAAGTAATGATCATCAGGGTTGGGACTCCACCCACTAAATGGTTTATCATCAATAAGTTAACATTGCCCCATCCATCATTTTTCTACTTCTTGACACACTTTGGATTGAAATAGGCAGGTCCATCATCAATAACTTGTCATTAAAGGGGAAGGTGAATGTGGTCATCATAGAGTTTGATCTAAGGTTCATTGCACTCTCAAAGAAGGAACACTACCCTATGGTATGGTCTATTGCTATATTAAAGAAAATTGTCCAAGCCAAGTGGAGAGTGACATTCAAAAGGTTCCTATATCATAGTGCATGGAGAAAACCCTCAGTACTCCATCAATTTTTGGAGGTGTGTGTTGGATAGTTGGCATTGTTTGGGTGGCTAGTGGTTGCAAGTGTGTTGGCATTAATGTCAACAATCATGATGGGAGATGTGTTGGGAAATTGACATTGTCCAACTGTTGGCATTGATGTCAACAAGATAGCATGGATGTTTGTGGCAACAGATTTTGGATTTGATGTTCCCTAGCCTGATCGTGATGGTAATTGGGCTGGTTTGATGTGTTTGATGTGTCAAGCTCGGGGGGAGACCCATAGTTGCTGCAGTGATTTCGTAGAGAATCATCACAATATCAGGCTTATTGGAGAAGCCATAAAAAGATGAATATGATGGTTGGGAGTTCCAGACTTTGGAGGAGGTTATGCCTCTATAGATCAGCTCAAATACTCTTGGAGTTGGCACAATTGGTTAGGGATTTGAAATATCTCTCCAATAGTATGTGGAACCTTGCAAAATGCCTTCGAAGAGTAGGTTATAGGTAGAAGAAGAAGAATATCCAAGGTGGAAAGAATGGCAGAGAGTTCGTAGCCATTTTTCAGGCAATAGATGGGCTTAAAGCCTACACTAGGCCTTCTCCAGTGGAAAGTGCTTTGAAAGAGATTTCCAACAGTATGTGGAAATCCATGAATGAGTCCCGGAATCAAAAGCTGTTGATTCCCGAAATAAGGAACTTGAAAGCCCTTAGGAGGAGGTCAAATTTCGAGACCTCGGAACTAGGGAAACACGCAAAATCGAGACCCAATATCAGAAGGACTAAGTGGGTCCTATCAAAACCTTGAAAGGTTGAGACCATCAGAATATCGGAACTTTGTAACTCCTTTATAATTTAGTTGAATAAAAGTCTTGATCTTGTAGGTTTTAACCTCGTACAGAAACCTACCTCGTACAGAAACCTGCATACGAATTCTAAAAACAGAAAATAAACAATGGCAAGAGCATCACATAAAACAAATATACACATATATTTTCCCATGGATCCCAAAACTGGGACTACCAGATTGATTTTTCATTATGTTCCTTTCAGTGTTACAATACATATATATACATGCCGAAGCATCCATAAACCCCAATCCATTAACCCTAGATTAGAACATAGTTGTAGTTCCCTTGATCGGATCTACAAAATACCATGGACCGAAAACCATCATGCCCAAAACGATGTGTGAAATCCATGCACAAAACGATAGGTAGGTCCACCCACCTAATATAGGGTCCAAAAAAAATTCCTAGGGTGCTCTGCCCCCCCTCTAACCCCTTGGTTTCACTACTGGGGCTAGTCATGGAAAGAATATAACACAACCCAACAGATCTGATACCTAAGTAGGAGAACATCAAGACCCAATATTGTAACCTCGAAGTAGGAAGCCATCAGAACAACAGAGGTTGAAGCAGACTAGAAGTTCAAAAGGCGAAGGCCATCAAAACCTTAGAACCTCATAAGTCCTTATAAAATTTAAATTCTTTGAAAGTGTCGAGGTTTGTGAGGAAGAGGAATTAACAAAGGAAAACATTGAAAAATCGAGGACTGATGGACCCTTTCTCTCTCCTCCAATTAGACACATGGTAGAAGTTGATTGGGCCTGGGGAGTTGAAATGGAGGATGTCGTCAACATGACATGGTTGTATGGTGGACACGTGGTAGTTTGATTCAACATTTTTGGTGGCCTAATGGGGCAAATCTGGGTGACATGTGTCACCACTAAGGAGGCGCCACATGGAGTGATGACGAAAACATGATGTCATCTTAGAGGTCGGCATTTGGGAGGAAGGAGACATCATAAATCAGTTATAAAATAATTTTGGAAAAGTTGTGATGGAAGGGACTTCGATGGTGTTGGCACATGGTTGTTGGGACCCATAGAACCAAGGGCATAGAAAGAAGACTCAACACTTGAGTGCTATGAGTATTTCGGAGGTTGGAATTTCGAAACTCCTTCAAAATTGAATTATGAAGGAAGTCCTGATATAGGGAACTTAGATGTGGTGGTGCTTGGTCAGGGGAGACCCAAAGGACCAAGGACGTAGAGTGGGGTTAGCACCTAAGTGCTATGAAGAATTTCGGTGTTCGGAGTTTCGTAACTCTTGTGTAAATGCTTTATGAAAAAGTTCCAATGAAAGGGTCTCTGATGTATGTTGGCATCTAGATGTAGAAAACCAAAAGAACCAAGGGAGAAAGCAATCAAAAAAGGAAGATAGGCCCCCGACGGGATCTGAAGGCCTTAACACCTTAATGCTAAGCTGCTGGTCACAACTCTCGGTTCCATGATGTAAAACAAGAAGGAGCTGAGCAAAAGGAGCTAAAGGTAAAATCAAAAATCAAAAGCTCATGATTTTGGAAGGTCATTATAGTGAAAGTTACGACATTTAGGAGCTCCAATATAGCTGTACAAAGGTATATGAAGGCATCGTGCACAACACGTGGTCCTATGGTGTGTAAATAAAAAATGAACTAAGCAAGAAAGAGCTGAAGGAATCCGAATAGTGTGATTTCATAACATAAAAATAATAAGAGTTATGAAATGTCCTACTCTAAAATTACACTGTGGAGTAAAAGCCCTCAAAGGACGGTAGAGTAAATGTGTGCACAATGATGTTGGTCATAAGAATAGATAATGACTGGAAAGAGTCGTTGGAGTCAATGATGACTGTTGAAGGCAGGAAACCATGACAGAGAGGACCACAGTTGCACAGGATGAAGTGTTGGTCTTGTCATGAGCTGAGACATGCCTCAATGAATGGCGAAATGAAATGTAGAGAAGTCATCATGATGTACAATCAAGCTTAGGGAGCCATGAATAAGCATGGAGAGCCTCATTGAGTGTGCAGGTGGACTGAAGATTTATTTCTCACTCTGGAGAAGTGCTCAGATACCTATTCTCAAGTGGTTATTGCAACAACAATGGCCTAGTCAGATGCAACAATAGAATGGAGATCCATACAATGGTATAATTAGATAGTGTGGAAGCAACCGACAAAGACAACATTGAGCTTAGTGCAACATAGGAACAAAACACAGGATTTACATTGAATAATGGGGGTAATGCAACATTGTTGTGAGTGATGTGTGGAGATCATTGTGCTGAGTGTGTGCTTGATCAGTGGATCAAAATAGTGCTAAAACTTCAAAGAGCTCAAAACCTGAATAATTGGATATATCTCGGTGATCTGAACCCAACGCAATTCGTTTCACTCAAAATTGATATCATATGCTCCTGATATCGTGTTCAGATCAAATTAGAAAATGACTAATTTTTTTGGAATTTGGGTTGTAGGTACACCCAGTCAGCAGTTCGTACGCTGACTGGGCATCTAACTAGGGATTTCACTGTGTTTTTATGGGCCAGTCATTGGATGACACTTGTCTCTTTTTTATTGGTTCATGTATGGTGTGATTTCATTGGTCACTGTTGGACCAATAAGGGAGAACCACGTGGGCCAATCGGTGGCTGCCACATGGCCTCCTCTTACTTGGAAAAATTTTGGTTAAGGGTCGAATGGAGGCCATGAGAGTCGAACCCTAAACCTCAACCAACAACTCTAACATCCTAACCAACTGCGCTACGGTGTTTCTCATAAAGCATTGTGCTGAAATTATATTTAAACTTTGGAAATGTACCATTGGGGGAAGGGGGTCGTGCTAAGCCCTGGCCCCTATCCACCCCAACACCACAGGCGGGGGGCCAAGGGGTTAGGCCTTAGCTCGGCCCACAGCCAAAGCTTTGAAAACTAAAATGCAGTTAGAGCCCAAGTGTAAAGATCATGGTGGAAAAGCTAAAGGGGTCAGCCCCGGGGTCATATGGCCCACCATAAAATCGGGGGCACGGGTATGTTGGATGGGAGCCAGCCTAAGGCCATATGGTGGCCATAAAAACCAGGAACGCACATCGGAAAGGTGACCAACCCTTAGGGGACCAACCTTGGACATATGGGTGATGATGTGACCAAGAGCACACCAAGTGGAGGGCTTAAAGTCGTTGGACATAGGCCTTGGAATCTCGGCCCTAAACCAGGTCACATGCATACCACGTGACCATGATTTTCAGAACTTGGGGCTTAATTGGCGGATTATCCGTCCTATAATTTTTTCAGTCTGGCAGGAGTGTAGGCTAGAATCGCATGCCCGTTCTAGGTTTGGGGCGCTCAAGCTAGGTTTAGGCCGAATTGGAGGATGATTAGCTGTAGAATGGAGTAAAAACTTGAAACAATCATATTTTACTCAATTTTTGGCAAATGAGGTGTAGAAAGAACCAAAATGGGGGCTTTCAATAGTTTGGATCCATTGGAGACATCAGTTCTATTGTTTGGGATTTGTAAAGCATGTAAACACACTTTTGAGCATTTTTAATGAAAGAAGCCCTACATTGAAAGCTGGACTAGGAGATGTAGCCCAAGAGAGGGGTGAAGTCCTTTTTCATGCTTTGTATGATGTGCTTTAGATATGCTTATTTCTCTCTATTTGGCTATAAAATTTGGTTAAAATTTACTTGTTTATGTGTTTAGTAAATTGATCCTCTACCCAAGACACATATAGTTTTAACTTGCAAATTGTTAAAAATCTTCAAGTTTACACATAAAAATCCTTTTGGTATTAGAGCAAAAGGTTATTGTGAAGATTCGATTTGTTTTCAAGTGTTTTTGTGATGCTTACAAGATGAGAAGGAGAACTTGTGGAGCCAAGATCTCAAATTGTTTCAAGGAGAACAAACACACCTCAAGCTTCAATAGTCATGGCACATGAAGAAGGTCCTGAAGGGATGAATGAATATGAGAATTTTTTTAGAAAAGCATTCTTTGAGATGGTTAAGGTTATGTATGAGGAGAGGAATTCCAATGTATGGAGAGAGCTCAAAGCCTCCAAAAGGAGATGGAGGAAAAGGAGACAAGCCTCCAAAAGGGGATGCAGGGAATGGTAACAAATCACCACCCTAGCCTCCATCCTCATCCTCATATTTAACTTCTTCTACCCTTTCACAAACACCTCCAAATCCCCCAGGGGATCATGGTAATTGTCTTAAATTGATTACATAAACTATCAACTGGAGTTGGTAAACTTATGAAGTGCAAGTGCACAATATATAATAGAAACCTTTTTATTGAGTTGGATTTATTAATTTATTGAGTTATTGGAAATGTGTTTTTAAGTTTTATATTCCTCTTTCAAAATGAATTTAACATTGCTATCTAGTGAAATAAAACCATTGTGAATGTAAAGCAATATTTCTTACTTGAAAAAAATGAAACCATAAAGAACACACACTTGCAGAATGAAAACCTATATTAACTCACACTTTCATAATGAAAACTATATTAACTCACACTTGTTGAATGAAAACTATATTAACTCACTCGTGCTTCAAAATTGAAAGTTCAAGAAAGTAAATACAATCAAACCACTCTTCTTCTAAAATTAAACTAAGGAAACTTTTGAATAAAAATGCTCTGAACATAAAGCTGAAAGAAATCTATATACCTAAATCTATAGAGAGAAACATGTTATGCTATTAAGTTGAAATGCTTTTTTTTTAATGAAATTTCAAAGAAATCACAAGGAAACCATTGGTAGTTTGATGAGTCAAATCAACTGCATAAACTATATAAGAGAGTTGTAATGATATCATAAGAAGATCAAAACTATAAATGGCCAGAATTAATATTCGATAATCCAAAAACAACTAATAGAGAACTTCTTTATTTCTTTTTAAATCAAAAGATATATCATTGTTGTTATCCAATCTAAAGTCAGACTAAAAATTATGAAATGAACATATGCGAAAATACTACATCAAATAATAACAAAAAGGAAAATCTACAAGTTAAAAACCCTCACTGTTTGCAGGGGCCCTCCACAAACAGGCATTCTCAAGCTTCAACAAATAGTTAACTATGCATCAAGTCTTCAAAGGCGTTTCCATTAAATAAAAAGACATGTTTCAAAACGATTACAATCACAAAATATTCATTCACGCCATCCCCCCATTTTGTCCTTCCTTACGGTATTTATAAAATCCATTTAATAAATGTTTGAGGATTTCATGCCTACTTTCGTCTATCAGAGTTCTAATTCAACTATCAAACTAAGAAATAGATAATGATTCACTCACGATTTGCTATTTGGCAAAGAAAATCATGAGACATTTTCATCTCGAACTCTCGCTCGCTTGCTCCAGCTACGTGTTCACTTTTGCCTTTGACCACGTTATTTGGGCTTTCTTCTAACAATTTGGCGCAGATGAATAGGAGGAGATCGTTGAGGGGATCAACCTATTTCTGGCCATATCTCTCTTTCCTTGAATGGTACCTCGAACCCTATTCAACAATGGAGTTGGCTGCAGAAATAGATGTTAGCTACAGAATTGCACGAATTTGATAGCCAATGCAAATTTTAACTCAATAATAAGGAACATTTATGAAATATGAAAAACAGGATGATTAATACTTTACCTATGTCAAAAACCTACAATTTGATGCGTATCAAGTTAAAAGTAATGGTCAAGGAGAAGGAAAATGAGTGAAGAAGAGTGTCAAGATGAAGCATTTAGGAGGCTTTACATTCCCCCACACGAAGGTCATTGCATGTGCTCATGCAAAAATGCAAAAATATGTTCCATTTTCAACTACTGCATCTCCTTTGAAACTCGAACTAGCACATCCAAATTTGTCTTTTTCACCTTTTTCCTTGCCACTACCATGCTTGGCTTCTTCATCAAAATTTTGTATTTCAGAGTTATCACTTTTCTTTTAAGGACCTTACTCTTTTGTTTCAACTTCTTATTTTTCTTATACCACAGGCTCAAATGTAAGAGAATATTGTTGTTTTGGGTCCTTTGGGTTTCATTCTGCATCTTCAAGGCTTCATGTTCCCTTTGTATGTGTCTATTTAGTGTCTCCATCTCAAAGATTTCTTGTTTTAAAATATTTATGACTGGAGGTTCTTGTGGGCTACTAGAATGCTCTTCTTTTTCATGTACTGTTAAACCAAATTTCTTTTCTAGAGATTCGATATAATCATATATATCTTGTTGTGCTAGATCTATTTCCGGTGTTCCTTGGCCCAGGCTTTGAATGGGTGAAATGGTAGTAGTTGAGGGAGTCCTATGTTTCTCTGTTTCCTCTGAATCATATTCCATGTCTTTTGGAGATGGTTCCTTAAGTGCTGGATTAAGCTTGTCACTTCTTCTCACATTTGATGGAGGAGGGTTTTTTATTTGAATTCTTTTCTTTTCTTTTTTGACCTCCTCTATCTCCTTAGATGTGTTTTATTCTTCTTTGTTGACTTTCTTTCTTCTAATAGTTTGATTTTTTATGCTTCCTAAAATTTTTGCAATAGGAAGTTCATCCTCTGATTGCTCCTGGGACTGTTGATGAAGTAATCTTTGAATAGGGCTTTTAGATACTCTTTTTCTCCTTCTCTTTCCTTTAATACTACTGACTTGTTCTTCTTCTTCTTCTTTAAAATGGTTTCTAAATAAGAAGTTTTCCCAATCATCTCCTAAACCCTTAAGGTGGAATTCAATTAGAATTTCGATGAGACCATGATCATACATAGTGGTTTCTATAAATTGAATCTTTTTCTGTACATTTCCTCACATTTTTCTTAAGCTATTCAACAAAAAATATGGGAGATTGATCTCATTTCCTTCCAGAAAATGCATAATTAGGTGAATGTGATAAAAGAACATGCAACCAAACCTTCCTTCAAAAGAGATAAATTTTGGAATAAGCAGTAATAGATTTCTCCATTTACTTCTAAGTGCAGTGCTTGGGATTCCTTTCTTAAAAATAGATATGTCCATACCTAGATTCTTTAAGAAAATTCTTCATTCTTCACTTTCTACGCCTCTGTTTTTAAACCATCGTTCTCACCCTCTGGATAGGCTGGTAGCTTCAGCAATAAGGGACTCTGTCACTGTGAATTTAACATCTCCAATCTCAAATTCTACTCCATCAAAAGCTTTGGCGAAGGATTTGGTCACATCTTTGTTGAAACCATCAAATTTCTCCACGAAATGTAGCCACTACGCTTTATGCAACATCTCAAGGTTTCAGAATGAGGCTTTTCAGCAAGGGTATAAACAAAAATGAGGATGAGAGATGAATGAGTGAAATGACTGTTCTGAAGGATTTAGTGAATGTGAGTTGGCGATTTCAGTGAACTCTTCAATGAATTCGAATTTGAATTGGGAGTTTTGTGAAATGATTGGAGACAATGGCAATGTTATGGTGATATGACCAAAATATCTTTCAACCTTAGGCAATGATGGCTTTTAACCGGCGGTACAATCATCATAAAATTCATATACTTAATGTTTTTTATCCTTATTACTAAATTAAATGTTTGCATACCTTTACATTGATATTTATGACCTTTGTTTGCTCCTTTCTTCATTGCCTTCAAGTGATTTCAAGAATGAATTTGATCACTTCTTCAATTGCCCAATTGGTGGTTCCTATCAAACATCAACTGCAAAATTATGTTAAAGCTGCAAATTTCTTGCTATTTCTTGCTATTTTATTTTTGAAAAGAAAAGAGTGGGATATAAAGAAAATGGGTTTAGAACATGTATGAGGAAAATTTAAGGTGTCAAAAATTGATTTTCACCTTATATTTTCTGTATAAACATGCCAAACATTGTCGGTTTTCAAGTTTATGCATTTATTATTATTATTATTATTCCTTTAAGAAAGAAAAAGGCTTTTGGAGATCAAGTTGGGGCAGAAGGAAAATCCTTCTTCGCCAACTTTAAATCAATATTATCTTGCAAATATTTGATAAATTCTTCCTTTTTCAATGGCTTATGATAGATTCTTAGTTGATGACCATTCACAAGAAAAGTGGTCCTTTCTTCATCAATAGTTATGAACCTAACTGCACCATTATCAAAGATTGTTTCAATCTCATAGGGCCCAAGCCAATGAGTTTGAAATTTCCCTTAGAAATCTTTGAACTTTGAATCAAATAGTAATGCCCAATCCCCTGGCTGGAACTTTCTCTCTTTGATATATTTGTCATGCCATTTGGATCTATGTTGTTGAACTAGATTGGTCCTTTGGGATTGCATCTTGTCTTATCTCATCAAGTTAATTTAGTTGCTCCATTCTTTGTTTTTGTGCCTCTAAAAGATCAAGACCCAATTTGACTATTGTATTGAAAGTTTTGACTTGAAACTCAATAGGAAACATGACTTGCTTCCCATAAAAAAGCTCATAAGGAATATGCCATACAATATTTCTCCATGTGGTACAGTATGCCCATAAATCTTCTGGAATATTTTATGCCCAATCTCTTCTATGCAAATGCACAGTTTTGGTGATAATTGCCTCAATGACTTTATTGGTGGACTCCACCTGTCCATTTGCTTGAGTATGATATGGAGTAGACTTCTGATGTTTGATTTTGTACTCCTCCATTATCTTTTGTACCAACTTGGATGTGAATTGAGTACCTGATCTGTTACAATTTCTCTTGGGACACCAAAACAAGTAAAGATATCCTCAAAAAGAAATGAAGCTACACCATTTTCAATATTAAAAGGAAGTGCTTTATCTTCTACCCATTTTGTAACATAATAAATGAAAACAAGTGTTAGCGCTTGGAATTCACCTAGGCTGAGATAGACAAACTCTCAAGGCTACATCAAACCATTTCACCTCGTAGCTAGCCCTACGAGGTATGAGAAGGCTCTCTCGAGTCAGATTCGGTAGATCTTTCAATATGATAAGCTGACCA
>APFE031604959.1:34918-65056 GCA_000404065.3 Pinus taeda | reverse complement strand
TGGTTCGTTTCTCCTTTGGAACATGTACATATGTATCACATCCAAATACCCTCAGATGTGAAAGAGAGGGTTTCTTACTAGTCCATACCTCTTATGGAGTCTTATCCTCCAACGCTGATGAAGGTGACCTGTTAACCAGGTAACATGCAATATCCACTGCCTCTGCCCAGAATTCCTGTCCTAACCCGGCACCACTGAGCATGCTTCTTGCCCTTTCCATTAATGTCTTATTCATTCTTTCTGCAACTCCAGTTTGTTAAGGTGTATATGGAGTAGTCTTCTGCTGTGCTATACCACACTTCTTACAGAATTCTTCAAATTCCTTACTGTAAAAATCTCCACCGTTATCTGTCCTCAACACCTTTATCTTCTTCTCTGTCTGGTTTTCCACCAGAGCCTTAAATTCTTTAAACTGTCAAAACTTCAGATTTTCTTAAGAAATAGTATCCATGTATTTCTTGAGAAGTCATCTATAAATGATACATAGTACACAGACTTACCCAGTGATGGAACCTTCACAGGTCCAAACACATCACTGTGCACAAGTTCTAATATCTGTTTCACCCTCTTACTACTAGAGGGGAAACTCACCCGTTTCTGCTTCCCATATACACAATTTTCACAGAAATCAAAATCCAGAGAGGTATTACTCATACCTTTTACCATACCTTTACCATGAAGTATCCGAAGGCCTTTTCTCTAATATGTCCAAGCCTTTGATGCCACAACATGGTCTTCTCTCCAGAGACCACTAGATTTTTTGCTCCACTTTCAGGAACCATAAAACTATTGCACCCATCAATAACAGTGCTACCTTGCAGCTTGTACAGAGTTCCAATCCAAACTCTCCGTATCAATACCAGTGCTCCCTAAACCATCTTGCAAGTATCCTTCTCGAACACTATTTTTACACATGCATCATCCAGCTTGCTAACATAAATTAGATTTTTGGCTAATGCAGGAATATGTAGAATAGCTGGAAGTGTTCTAACCCTTCCACCTTGCAACTTCAACTTTACTTTTTTGCGACCAACGATTCTAGCCTTCCTATCATCCCCCAAGAAGACATCACCACCATCATATTTCTCATACTCGCAGAACCACTCTCTATGGGGAGTGAAGTGAAAGGATGCACCTGATTTAATCAACCATGCCTCATGATCTACATGTGTACTCGAAGAAGCCAAGTACACATCCCCACCTTCATCTGAGGTGGTTTTCACCTCTGCAGAAGGAGCCTCATCAGATCCCTTTCATTTGTCAAGAGCTTTATATTTACAGTCCCTTTTGTAGTGCCCTTCCTTTCCACATTTCCAGCACACCACCTTTATAGGTTTTCCTAGAGATTTAGATCTCCCTTTAGATTTAGATCTCCCACTCGATGACTTATTTTTGTTTCTATTCTAGGTCCGCCCTCTTACAGACAAGGCATCACCATTTTGCCTCTCCATATTTTTTCGTCTCATCTCCTCCATCAGAAAGGATGAGACTATTTCATCAAAATGCAAGACAATTGCATTGCTACCTATTGCAATAATCAGACTATCCCACGAATCTGGTAGAGAGCACAACAAACTGATGTACTTATCTTCATCTGAAATTTTAATATCAATATATGCTAACTAACTTATCACTGTATTAAATGCATTCAGATGCTTTGTCACCGAGTCTCCATCTTTTATCCTCGGGTTATACAGCTTTTTCCGTAGGAACAGTTTATTCACCAGAGACTTAGATTGGTACAAAGTCCCTAACTTGTCCCACAAAGCCTTCTTCGTAGCTTCCCCTGATACATTCAACAATACTAAATCTAAGACATACAATTGTATTGTGCTCTTTTCCTTCCGATCCAACTTCTTCCATTCTTCATCGAATACTCCCATTGGTTTAGTACCTGGATCTATTGCGATCCACTAGTCTTTATCCACCAACAGATCCTCCATCTTGAGTTTCCACAACTCAAAACTCCGACCATTAAATTTCTCGATCTCTACCTTTCCACTGCTCGCCATCTTCTTTCACCACCAGAATCTATCTCGCAGATCTCCCACTAAACAGGGTCTACCATAGGCCCAAGCGAAACCCCTCAGCAACAAAGGCATCCCCTTGAAGCCAAAACAACTCTAATACCAAATGTAGGTTTTAACCCCATATAGAAATTACCTGCATACAAATTCTAAAACACAGAAAATAAAAAATGCAAGATCATAACACATAAACACATATACACAGAGATTTTCCCCTGGATCCCAAAACCGGGACTACCAACTTGATTTTTCATTATGTTCCTTTCAATGTTACAATACATATTTATACATGTTAAAGCATCCAATACCATGGACCAAAAACCATCGTGTCCAATACCATGGACTGAAAACCATCGCGTTCAAAAAACATGTGCGAAAATCATGCACAAAACCATAGGTGGGTCCGCCCAACCTAACATAGGGTCCAAAACCAAAATTTTCCAGGGCGCTGTCCTTCAAACCCCCTGTTAACTACGTGGAAAGAATATAACACAACCCAACAACCACAACCATAAATGCCACGTATAATCTAATACTTTTACACAGAAAATACCAAGGAAAGGAACTCTTATTAATGAATGCAAAAGGAAACACGGTATGGGACTACCGCATTCCACCCGACCATAGATTGGCTAAGCCAAATCTCTCTTCAGCCAATCACCCCCGTGCCATATTACAAGCATGAATGCGGGAATCAAACTGAAAGAACCAACCAGGGCTTCCCGAGGCCAAACCACCTCACACTCATCAATAAAATCAGGCTTTACCGCAACCCTCACTAGATCAATAGGCCATACACAAGCATGGATGCCACCATATTTATCCACCTACCCCATGAAGAATTATCTTGTCTCCTAGTCTCTAGGATTTACTGCAATCCACAGTCCAATCCAGGGATCACTAGGCCATGTGTTCTTTCATTCATAGAGCCACCTCACTCAACTGTGAATCCATCCAACAATCTAGCTCAACCAAAAGATGAGAACCACATCACACCATGGCTATCCCAAAATGGCAAGGCAACACTGAAGAATACTGTCACACTTGGCAAAACCCATGCCCATGATAGGAAGAGAACCAACAACACGCATGCATAACCATGCATGCCAAATCTAGCAAGGAAATCACACATAAAAATCTATACCTGCAATCAACCTGTTGTAGCTTCTTGATCCTGCTTTGTCTTGCTTGATCTTTTTCTTCTCTTAGCCTTCTTTTCCTTTCTTGATCTAATGTTGAAGTGCTTCAAGAAAAATTTAAGTGTCCAAGAGTGTGAGAGAGAGAATAGAGAGAGAACTCCAAAATTGAACTAACAAAAATCCTATGAATTGATCCTCAGAAGCCTTTTTATCAACGAGGCCTCTATTTTCTTCATTTTCCATTATTTTCCTTCATTTTCCTCCTCACATGCAACCTATGACCTTTCACCTTCCTTTTCTCCTAATTTCCATTATTTTCATAAATAAAATGCCAATTAATGCCATTTGCCTTTCCAAAGCCTTTTCCATTTCCTTTTCCATTTTCCTTTAGCCATAATAATCGAAATGAACAGCCACTAGGATGTTTTTCCCACCATTCAGCTTGGAATAAGTGTCCCATAACCATGGTTATTATTTTCCTTTATTAACTTCTATTACATGGAATTTTCACCAAGGTTGTTACATGGCAATTTTGGTTAATGATTGGGCGACACAAGACCTCACAAAAATGAATAAATAACAATGTGAATAGTGTGGGAATGCATATCTCTCTTGGAAAACTAAAATTCACAATCCCATCAATCTTCTTTGGGAGAAGTCTTGCTAGAAAAGAGGACAAGTGTGTTACTTAAAGATCTAACTAAGGATATTAAAACAAAGGCAAGAAGAATCGCAAGGAGATAGTGCTACCCACTGAACAAGGCCTAGCTCAGCTTGGTCAGGTATCAACCTTACCTTAATTTCCAATCAAATATTCTAACTTCTCTCAATGAAAGTTATATCATGGAACATTCGAGGGTTGAATAGAAAAGGGAAGTAAAGATATCTTGGGGAAATAATTCGTAAGGAGAAATAAATGATTTTGATTTTGTAGGAAACGAAAATGATGAATGATAGGTTGACAACCATTGCATCATATTGTTGGACAAGGAGTTAATCCATGGTGATAAAAGCAAAAGGAAATTCTAGGGGCTAGAAATCTGGTGGAACCCTTATGAAGTCCAATTCCAAAATTGGTTGTCCACCTCCAACACTCTTACAGGTCAAGTACATTATATAAGCACCAAGGAGTACGTATATATCACAACAGTATATCCTTTGTATTTTATTTTTGGCAAAGGTGTTGCTATTGAAGGTCATAGTGACATAGACACAGAAAGAAAGTTCATTGAACAAATCCAATTAGTACACCAAAAGGTTCAAGAATAGATTGAGAAAATCCAAGGCAAGTACAAAGGAAGGCATGACAAGCATCGTCAAGATCACAAGTTCCAAGTTGGTGATGAAGTTTGGCTTCACATTAACAAAGAGAGGCTCCAAGGAGAAGGTAAAAAGTTAAAACCAATTAGATATGGTCCATTTAGAATTTTGGAAAAGATTGGTAACAATGGACTGCTACAACAAGTGTTGGACCTAAGGTAAGATCGGAAAACACTTGATCTCTCATAGAATAATGTGTGTTTAGAGAAGGATTGCTCTTGTTTGGTTTGTTTGTCACTAGAGAGTCTTAGACTCCTAGGGAGGTTAGGTTTGTCCGCAAAAATAACTCTTTCCGCATGACAGACGCTATACTTGATAGAAGAACAAGGACATCAAAAAGGGAAAGTATCGATTATCTTCGAGTGGGGCTCATGGCTACAAATCCTTTAAAAGAAAAATGGATAGAGGTTGGAAAGGTGAGGCAACTGTACCCTCACCTGCTGGACAATTGAAAGTGATCATTTTGGGGTCCAAAAGGCTTCTAGTGGGGAGGAGTGATAAGGTGCTCAAAATTAGGCTCAAAAATCAAAGTGTAAGAATCTATATAAACATAGCTTCAGTTTGAAGAGCTCATCATCCCGATTCCAATGGTGTGATCGACACTCGAATTCAAGTTGGTATGAAGAAGTTAGAGAAAGTCAAAGTTCAGGTTTGACTTGGACAGATGGCAGGAAAAGATGATGTGGTAGGGATCTTTAGTGAATAGGGAAGTGCCAAGTGGCGGGCCGCCATTGGCCCCCACATTTCACAAATCACATGTCGGAGGTGGGTCAGCGTTAAAAATCGGCCCCGGAACAGGCTAGGGTGTGATGAGATAATCGCACATCGTAGCTGGGCAGGCGGAAAGGCATTAAAGAATCGGTCTCGACAATTGCGATGTGATGATCAACCCTTAAGTAAGGAAGGGTTGTGATGCGATAATCACAATAGTAGATCGTAATCGCAAGCCACAGAAAGCATAGTGTTGCATATATAAGACTGTATGTAATCCACATATTGTGAATTGTGAAAGGATCTTGGATGCGATAAGTTTATGAGTTATGGTCAATAGTTCTATTAGGTCTGCCATATCGCAATCGCACATTGCCTTGCTGTGTTCACAAACCATAAGCTCGATAGTTCTTGCTAATTGCAGTTTGAGATGCGATAGTTGGTGCCAACAGATTATGGACCACCATGCGGTAAAATTTTCTCTTTTTGGAGCTAATTTGTAGGATCATGCCGAATTTGGAGAAATTTGTGGAGCGAATAATGGGAAAACTAGGAGAGGTCATAACTTCTTCAGTTTTACACCAAATTGGATGCAAAAAGAGGATAGATTGCCATTTTTTGGGCATTATGGACTCATTGGAGCAGTTTTTAGAAGCATTTGATCATTGCAAACACATAATTTTACACTTTTGAGCATAATAGAGAGGCCCAAGCCATTGGAAGTTGGACCAAGGAGACGTAGCCCAGGAGGGGTGAACTCCTTTATCATGTTCCTGTTGTAATGTGTTTTTTATTATGTTCTGTATATGTTTATGCTACTGTTAATTATCTTATATATGTTAAATTGGTCATAAAATTAACATAAAAACTCATCATTTCACTTGCAAAAATTCATGAATCCTTAAGCACAATGAAAGCATTTTGTTTCTAATATGAGGAGGATCTTAGCACAAAGATCTAATATTCTAAATCAGATCAAAGGGTATGTGAATTGATGATTTACAGTGAAATTTGTGGGCTTAGAAATGGTTCGAAACTCTCATTGGATGACATGCATAAATATTAGGGAAAAAAAGACTTGATAAGGGAACCTATATACAAGTCATTGGGAGAAGAAAAATTGTCTTTACATTCTATTGTTATGGTCATTACTATTTTTTTTTCTTAGGGTTTGATTTGAAGTGTGTATATCTCCTTTGTTTGTATAGTTTTAAAGGGCATAGATAGGAGCATACACAAGAAGCAAAATAATGGAACAAGTTCGGGTGGTTCTATTAACCAGGTTTATGTTGTAGTTGATCATCGTGGTAAGCAGGGTTATACAACCAATATACAACAAGGTTTTGAAGATAAGTTATTCTCCTCCTCATTTGCCTTAGTATTTTCCTCCTTTTTAGTATGATCTTGGATTATCTTCTAATTAGGATCGTGGTTCAAACCTAGCCTCCCATCATCAGATGCCATTTGGTCACCAGTTTACTGACCCATTACAACAAATAGTGAAATTGGTGTCAAGTTCAAGATGGGTTGTGGTAGCTCAAAAATCTGCAATTAGTAGATCTTATGGACATGCCTTTTTATATGCTACAACAACTCCAAATGCATGGGCTACTCATCAAGAAATAGATTCACCAAGAGATGAATTGAATAGAAATGATAATGTATGAGATCCACCTTTGTTTGCACAGACAGTTCCGTCAAGATTTGCTTAGGTTAGTACAATTGACAAAGTTTCATCTTGTAGTTGGATTTCCAGAGGACCTTTAGGTGTTGAACATAATTATGAGCAATTCAGAAACTATCATCAATGTTTAGATTCATTTCATGAAACTAGAAAAGTTGGATTAGATTCTGGAAATTTTATCTATGGGCTTAGTGAGCGCAATAACATTGGCTGACAAGCTAAAACCCCAACTAGTTTTCCCAAGGAAAGTTCGATGACACTTGAGATGAAATACAAGCAAGAAAACAAACTAGAAAGGATTCTCAGAGCTAAGAACCCCCAATGTGTTCAAGAATTTCTAAAAACCCTATGGTAGTCGTAACACATTGTATGTCTTCCTCCGATTTCTAGGATGATAAGGAAACTTAACTCAGAGCCAAAGAACCCTAAGAAGAGTTCTGTAGCCCCTGATAAATGTCCTCAGGCCTTGGGATGGACAAAACTAGAGGACCCAAATAGTGTGCGTCTAGAGCAGGTGTTAGGGCCTTCGAACTGCTAGATGACTGCCTATTGAAATCTTAACTTTGATTGCTAAAGACCAGGTATGCCTAGAAACCATGGTATGTTGAAATTCAAAATGTGAATGGATAAAATCCTTGGGACCAGCCCAAATTTGTTGAAAACCCCCTTCCTCTGTTTCATAGTCCACCAACTCCTCCTCGTCTATGTGGGTCCAATAGTAAGCAACTGAAATCTCATATGAAATGCATATTTGACAAGTAGTTGTGTGTATTCAAAGGTTTTATCATGGAAGTAATCTCT
Organism: Pinus taeda; assembly: GCA_000404065.3. Lineage (NCBI taxonomy): Eukaryota > Viridiplantae > Streptophyta > Pinopsida > Pinales > Pinaceae > Pinus > Pinus taeda. Next base: position 57,374 of record APFE031604959.1, on the reverse strand, counting down.
GTACTTAAAAAATATATATCATGTGGATAAAAAACTCATGGTTACCATTTAATATTATTTTGTGTTTTGACAAGGATATCAAGCCTGACATTGTCTAGAGCCCCATTCACTCTTCGTCAAAACTATGCCTTGCTCTAGTTTGAAACTCGATGACCCTTTCTTTGCCTATAATTTTTTCGTTGGCCTCTAGGGTTTCTTTAGTGTTGAATTCCTCTTCCATGGTAGAGATTTTGTAATGTCCTCTTTGACATTTTGACTTAGTAAAAAATAAAAATAAAAATTATTTAAACCAATCTAGTCCCATCTTAACTCTAGATCTACCAAGTTCTGAGAGGGATGAATCAAATATATTGAGGTGCAAGCCTCTTTTAGAGTGAAAAGAGATTTGATCCCTTTGAGAAATTGGTAAATCCAAAATTAAGATGGAGAAATATCGATTATATATAATGAAAAGAATAAAAAAAATGACATGGTTTCCACCTTTCTTTTGAAAAAAGTATAAATATGTTTTCACTTTTTTTTGAAAAACATTAAAATATTTATAATATTTGAATAACTTTATAAAAATAAATTAAAATGTTTATTATATTTGAATAATGTTTTAACATTCTGATACAAGTTTTCGACCCTTTTGATTAAAATGCGTTGACTCATTGAATATCATTTTCCCACTCCATTTAAATTTACAAGGGTATTGTCCATGGAGGATTTGCAGGAAAATCAAACACGATTAACATTGTGTTACCAACACAGTAGGGCAGAGCTACATGAGGGTATCCATTACACCCTTTCATTGATACCAATAGTACATTGGATAGTTCGACTCGCGTAAAGATGATAATGCGATTATTCAATTTTAAGAAGAAGAAGGTTGGCCTAATTCCTCCATCCGTGGAAGAGGCCTATGAGAAGGTAAGAATTTAAGCCATTATTTCCTATATAATCTAGCTTCCATGGATGATTGGACATAGTAGATTTGATGAACAGATAGGTCCACAAATGTACATATCTGCATGAGCTTAACTAGTCCTACCCATACCTACTTATTGCTTACTCTATTCAGATCACTCACATAGTAGTTTGGTTATAACTCTTAGTTAGAGGAAATAGATGGGATTCAGTTCCATTTATAGAATACATGCAAGCTACAATATTCCTAAAACTATATTCCACATCAGCAGCCATACCAATAGCAGTAGAAGCTCCCATCACCTAAGCCATGAAATCCAATACCACCTGAGTGAAAGTAGCAGAAATAGGCAAGAATGTAGATCAAATGCATGTTGTAAATAGCCCAATTCTTATAGCAAAAATGATTAAAGACTGTTAATTTATTTTTTGGTTGAGGTAGATGAACAAGAGAGCGATGTGATTAATGAAAAGATCATTGAATTGGATGAGGATCTCTACACATACAAAGAGTAGCTCAAGAAGACCTAACCCAGTCCTTCTCACATCGCTGTAAAGCACGAGCTATGTGCATCCTAAAGCAGAAAAACGTATGTATATATGCTAACATTTTTAACATTTGTGTGGGTTTTAATCTGTTCAAAATACCTATGTTTTAATTACAGAAAAAAAAAAAAATTATGCACAACTGAATTTTGAGAATTTGGATACAAAATGTAGAATTGAGTGGTGCCTGAAGCATTGCTGGGTGGGGAGGAATTTCCAACTAGTGAGTTTGGGGGTTCAAATACTGCTGGCAAAAAAACAGAACTCATAATCTAAGGTGGATGTCCTACGTCGTTTTGTGTGGAGGGGGGTGTTGGGGGTTCGAGTCTAGCTGGAAAAGGATACATAAACTCATAAGATAAGGTGGTTGTCCCATACCTTTGTTACCTTTCAAAATAACTAGGACCTATAGACTTGCCTGACCTTAAAATCAATACTTCCCATGTACAAACTATAGAAAAAATATACTAAATCTGAAATTTCCACCTCACTAATGTGAGGCCATGGATCTACTCCATAGAGTTTCCAACAATGGTGCTTAAACTATTTTCATCCACAACCCTACAAGAAATATCAAATCTACCCAACACTACTAGTCAAACTCAAGAGTGTAGACCACAAAGACTTCACGATATATCATTTCAGTAGCCCTAAGGGAAATATCTATCTCAGTATACATATATGAAAATCACTTCATTTACTGTGGAAATATAACAAAAACAAAGAGATTTGAAAGCTTCATTAAGCATGCTAAAATCAACATAGCATCTAGTGTTGTTGTCCCAATAAATCAACATACTAAAACAACCTTGAAAATTGTTCAATACTTGAAAAAAATCAAATTAGAAATAAAAAATTTAGGACAACATTGGCACAATTCATATTATCAGAGTAATGAAGATAAAGTACAATACCTCAACTCATCCAATGTTGGTATAAAAAGTGCTTTCAGTACATCCTGAGCAAGGACTCTTCAATACATCCTTAACCCTAGCTATGACTTGCACAATCACTGCAAATTTGCCACCCTAACCAACATTACAAAGGCCAAGCGAGGCATCACAACAACAAGCCAATCTCTTTAGATTCCAAATAGGCCATCATCACACCAACTATCAAACCCCAAGATCTCCCACTTGCAGTTGTATCGCAGAAGCTATCAGAGTGATTCACACACTTGTTACCCATAAGATATAATACTCAACAATTGTATCCCACAAACATTAATCCTTGTTACAAGTGTAATACGTGATCTTCCAAGATTTTTCAAATAGCTAGCATCACACCAACTATCAATCTCTAAGATACAAAGTAGATACTCTTAACAAAGGAAATTTCCTCCCTTTATATATGCTACAATCATACTCTATGTCAAGCAACCCTAGGAAAAGTTCACAAGCAACTAGCTTAAGTCAACAAAGAAAGCCCTAGATGGAGCTCTACTAAGAGCAAGGTGTCCACATATCACACTATGGTTTTTTTGAATCCAAGGTGGTCACCTTCCAAGCTAGGTGTACACATGTCAAGTGTTCCTCCTCCAATATGGTGCAATCTCCAACCAATGATCCTCAACTCAAACTGTGTGTAAGGTGGTAATGTATTTCAAGGGCCAAGCACCCAACCTCCAAGTGCCTAATACCTCCCTTCAAACTAGTTGCTCCACATGCCAAGAGCCAGTGCACCTCAACAAGTGCACCCTTGTAAAAGATGCCAAATGCACCACATAAGCCAACTACCACATCAAGAAGTGTGCCTCCCTAGTAGTGATCCCAAGGAAAGCATACATGCAATCTAAGCTCTCCAAATGTAAGTACAAAATAAAAAAAGGGGCCAGGAAACCACAAACCCTATACATACCATGAAAAGTGCTTTCCTAGCTAGCTAAAAAAAATTTTAGACCAAAATATGTTACTATTATCCACATCACCATCAATAATAACACAAAAATGGAAAACCCCTTACACACAAAATAAAGAAACTCTCCTCTTACCAGATGTCCCTAGACTTGTGTGTCCAGTCTTTTGATTTTCCATATGCTTGCCACATCCTTCCAAAGCTTGCCTCTTCTAAACCGTTGAACTATAGAATCACCCCAATTGGATTTGATCTCCTATCACTGTATTTTCTAGAAAATGCATGTTTACAAGGCCTAATAGAACAAAAATCAACTGAATTGTTCATAGATGATGGTTTAACAATCTTCTAGAAGATTTTACTAGTTTGATTCAATAACCTTTTGCATACTTAAAAGATTTGTAACGCTGCAATACAGATCACCCATGTTGCATCAAGATTTTAAAATTTAAATCTTAATCAACAGACTAAACAAGACTAAAACTACAATGTGTGGCAGTTCTGGAATTCTACTATGGCTGAAAGTGAACGGAGCATTCTCACCCATTAAAATCTAGCACCATGCTTCAAATTTGCATTAGAAAGTTGAAATGAAAATACTAAAGAGAATCAAAGGGAATTTTATGACGAGAATGCCTAATCCTAAAAACTGAATCACATGAAACTCTTGTAATATTTCCTTCATGGGTGAGGCCACAGGAAATTAACATTGCCTAGCCACAGTCATGATCATTGATGTTTTCCCTTGTAACTATCAAATTGTAATAAAATATTTATTAATACAAATAATGCATAGATTGAAGTGAATTACGAAAGTGTTTTAAGACATTGGTTTCAAGTTTCTCTGGAATTTACTTAGGGAAAAGAAAAACTCTATATGTAATGTTTTAAATCCTTCCATTTTAAAGTCATTTAAGGTAATGAAGGGTCTTTTCAACTATAAAATCCCTGTGAATATTGGTATTGCAGGAGTTTGAAGTTTTAAATGACTTGAGGACTGAGATGGAACAACTGCAGCAAGGAATGATAAACATGCAACACATGTTGAATGCTTGCATGGATATGTAGCTAGAATTGCAGTGTTCTATTAGGTAGGAAGTTTATGTTCCTTTAAATTGTTCAACCCAAGTCCAAGGTGAGTATGGTCTATGGAAATATTATTATGAAAACTGAACATGTTAAGTTTGGGGTGAGGTATCCTTGTACTAGTATTAGTATAAAAGCAAGGTTGAATCAGTCTTGTTGAGATTAATTATATGGTCAATTTAGCAACACAGTAGGGGGATCCTTGAGATAGATATCACATATAACAATTTTTTTTAGTATACTTTTGTTGAACTCTAGCCTGAGAAAAGACAAGATATGGTGAATTGTATTGAAATGAACACAGATGAAAAGTTATGAGCCTTGAAACAGTAATCAAGGGGGATTAAAAAAGTATATTTCAACATAGATGAATTGAAAATCACATGCAAAAACACATATTAATGGCACCATGAAGGAGATTACAAAAGACCTAGATATAACAATGGATATGACATTTACGGCCTAAAGTGGTAGAAAAAAAAATTGAAATGTTTTTGTCTTTTAAATTAGGCAAATGGATGCAAGATATTTTGATGTTTATGCTAGTTTACAAAGTAATTTCCAATTAGTAGTATAGTTAAGTCATCCTATACAAGTCGGGGACTTGACACTAGACACAGTCGGTCTCTAGTCAGGGAATTGGAGGATCGCTTCAGTTGGGACTTGTTTCAAAATAAGTGAATTGTTGAAGGTTGAATCGAAGGTCATGGTGAGTGATAACTCTTGTTATATGTTGTAAAGAGAGGGGGTCATGACGAAGGGGCACTCACCTGAATATTGGTGTTTTCACTTTGTAAAGAGATGGGGTCATGCTAAAGGGCTCGAATTTTGGTGTTTGCACATTATAAAGAGGGGAAATCACACTAGAGGGCCATCTTACCAAATTTTGGTGTTACGATATACATTTTTATATTTCCACTCGTTTGATAATAAATAAGGTTGCTAGTTGTTTCATGCAAAAAACCAAATTTTGGTGTTGTGATATAAACTTTTGTGTTTACACTCGTTTGATATTAAATAAGGTTGCGAGTTGTTTCATGAAAAAAATAATGTTTGGTTTAATTTTTGAAGTATTAAAGAAAATGATGAATGTGGAAATACTTTACTTGGTTCTATAGTGTTGTTATGATGATCAAAGGCCTTAGTTGCTTTTGGAGTCCAAGAAAATGCATATTTTGTAAGTAATGTTGTTAGAGGTGTTGGTATTCTCCCATAATTCTTAACAAACTTGCGATAATACCCTATCAACCCAAGAAATCCTCGAAGATGCTTTATGGTTGTGGGGATTTAACATTCCTTAATAACTTTAATTTTGTTAGGGTCTACCTTAACACCATTATGACATACAATATGACCCAAATATTTGAACTTCTATACTCCAAAGAAACATTTGGAGGTTTTTGCATATAATTGTTTCTCCTCCAATAGTTTGAGCACCCTGTCAACATGTTGAACATGATCCTTCCAAGACTTGTTGTAGATTAGTATATCATCAAAAAATACTAACACAATTTTTTTAAGGAAGGGTTTGAAAATGGAATTCATCAAACCTTGAAATGTCGAAGGTGCATTAGTAAGGCCAAAAGGCATGACCAAAATTCATAATGACCCTCATGAGTTCTGAATGTTGTTTTTAGAATGACTTCAGTCTTGATTCTAATTTGATGACATCCTGAATGAATATCCAACTTGATGAAGTAAATTTATCCATGTAATTAATCCAACAATTCATTAATGATAGGAATGTGAAATTTATCTTTAATAGTGAGCTTGTTGAGCTCCCTATAATCCAGACACATACTCTGTGATCCATCCTTATTGCGCACCAATATTACAAGAGAAGAGAAATAACTTTGACTAGGTTGAATTATACCAACCTCTAGCATTTATGCAACCATACATTCAATTTCACTCTTTTGGGCATAGGGATATTTGTAATGTTTGATGTTTGGAGGAACACTTTCTGGAAGCAAATTAATAGCATGATCATGATCACGAATAGGTGGGAGACCTTTGGGAGTCTCAAATACCTTGGAATGATTGTCTAAGACTTTTTGGAGATCTGGAGAAATAGATGATGTTGATGTTTGAACCTCTAGTGAGAATAATTTTGCAATTACACCTCATTTTTATTTCTTCAGAAGTTCTTTCATGCCATTAGAGTTGATTATCTCTCCCGGTTTCCCTGCGATACCCCTTAATGCAACTTCCTTTCCTTCCCAAAAAAAATTCAAGAAAAGTTATTGAAAATTAAAAGTGATCGTCTCCAAAGATTGTAACCATTGTATTCTTAGTACAACATTAACACCACCCATTTGAATGGAAATAATTGGACTATCCAATACATATTCCCCCATGGTTAGCTTCATATTATGGCACTTTCTAGAGAAATTTATAGTTCCTCCATTTGCAACCATCACTTGAAACTCTGGTGTTGGATATAGGAAGCAATTCAATTCCTTGGATATCTTACAATGAATAAAATTATGATTAAAACCTGAATCAATCAATAGTATCACCTTTTTCTTCTTGATAAATCCTTCTATCTTGAGCGTTTGAGGAGTGGTGTTCTTGCCAATTCATTGCAAGATATGGTCAAGTACTTTTGTTCTTTATCAGGGGTTGGTTCTTGGTGTATATCCTCCTCTTCACAATCTATGTAGAATAATTTCTTCTCAACACACTTATGACATTTAGTGTATTTTCTATCACAACTGTAACAAATCCCTTTTTCTCTTTTTTCCTCTAATTGTTGCGGCATAAACCATGTAGGTTGTGGAAGGCTAGGAGTAGCAACACTTCCATCTTTATAGTTGTGAGTGGTAGACTTCCTTGTTGCCATAATTTTGCTTTCAACTTTTCTTTCCACCCTGAATGCCTTTGCCAAAGAATCAGGTTACCAAAGGCAGACTTCATGTTGGATGATATCCTTCAAAGTACTTATGAAGACATCAATCCTATGCTCTTCTGGAATATTAGTTACCCTGATATTCAATTTTTGGCATTCCTCAATGTGCTTTTCCATTGAACCCTTTTGTTTGAGATTTATCAATTGGCTAAAGAAGGTGTTTCTCTTTGTATCCTCATAATGTGCTATCATTTCCTCTGTAAAAATTGACCAAGTGACAAGTGGTTTACAAGAACAAAGTCGTTGATACCATACAAATTGATTGGGCTCTAAATATAAATTTGTAATGTTTACCTTTTGTGTGTGTTGCACGTCATGGAGATCAAAATATTTCTCCATATATAGTATCCATGTTACCGATCCTCGCCATCAAACTTCCTCATATTGATCTTTGGAAGGTGGTGGTTCTTAAAGCAAACATTGGAGTCTCTAAAATAATAATTCATATTCCTTTTGTACTCATCATGATTTTCATGGATTACCTTGTCACCATTGGGAAGCCTTTCTTCTAGAAACTTTTCCAAACCTTCCTTCAACCCCTCTATCTTAACATTCATCATTGCTTCCATGTCTTCTTTTAAACCATCATTCAAAACTCCCATGTACCTTTTTATACCATCTATATTAAATCCCATGTCCATTTTTATACCATCTATCTTAACATTCATCATGATTTCCAATTCATTTTTTGTTACCTTTTGTGTGAGTGAAATTTGTTGCACTTGGTCTCGTAAATTTGATATATCATGTTGCATTTCTTCCTCTTCTTCATGCGTCATAGAATATATTTTTGGTTTCTTACTAGGTGTGTCCATTCTTTTTGTTTCGAGGCATTTTTGAATCAAACAATGATATATATGCTTCATTATTCCCTTTAAATCACTTCACATTGACTTTTCAAACAAAATTTATGCAAAATTTAAAAAAAATGCACACCTTTTTCTTGCTTTTTAGGAACTTGATATTGAAACTATTGTATCTCTATAATTTCAGATCTTCAATATCTGAAATTTTGTCTTATTGTATCCCTTTGAGTCTTATTTCCAAACCCACAAGTCAAACCAAGATTGGATTCTTCAAGAAATAGTTATTCCCAATCTCCCACGATGACTTAATTATAGGTTGTTTCAGTATATCGAACTTGTACGAAGTGCCACGTGTCACTGTTTCAACCTTCAGCCCTGGAAATGATAATACCCAATAAACTACAGTCCGTCTACTTTTAGTCACTTTTTATGAAATGCGAATTTGATGCTTGGAGAGAAAGTTATGATGATACCAAACATTATGGAACCAACTCAAAGAACATAAGAAAAGATAGATCAACGACTAAAAAAATTTCCCCTTCGAGGGGGAAACCTCCTTTACATTACATAAATGAGCAATTCTTGGATGATACAAATGATAAGACCTCCTTGATATATATAGGAGTCTAAGGGGTCACAATATAATCAGAGTCTACACAACAATGATAATGTAGGGGCACAACAATAACAATAGTGGGCTTCTATGGGGCACAACAATAACAATAGGGGCTTACACTAACAACAAAAATAAGGGGAATACACTCGTATTATAGGAACCTAACAATTCCGTCCTATTGGATTTCTCCTAACATAGTTTACTTAACTTGGGGTTCAATCTCACTTCAGTGGCATTTTTCTAAGGCTCTCTACTTCACACCCTTTATTTATTGTTCCTGAGTGATTCATCATTTGACCTGCATGACAACATTCAAGTTACATGAGATATACTCACACAAATTTCAATCATAAATTTAATTTGACAAACTCGCTTCATATAGGATCCATTTCTCACAAACATGAGACTATTTTCATAGTGCTTAGCTATTTGTAGGTGGTGATATTTTCATATTTCTTTGTGAGCTTACATGTCATGCCATACACAAGGAATTCTACCTACAAATTTCGTTCTTTTTTTATCTGGTGATAAAAAACATACCCAAAAATGGAATTTGTAGGATTGATGCGAACCCTAAATGACCACGTAGATCTCATCATCCTAAATCTGACGCAACTCGTTTAGCAGAAAATAGACATCGTATGCTACCAAAAATGGATTCTGATCGATTTGACAAACATGGAAAATTTTGTGCAGGGCTACTCAGTCAGCAGTTCATACTGCTGATGTGGCATGATGACTGGGTCTACTAATTTGGAAAATGGCTAGGTTCAAAGGGCCAATGACATCATGCCACTTATCAGATTCTTATTGGTGCTAATTTGGCGATTTCATAGTGGGTGATCGTGTTGGTTATGTGGCCCAACGAGAGACTGCCACGTGGCACCTCGATGGCCACTAAAAGCTTGTTGAAGTTTGGAATGCACTTGGTGGGAATCGAACATTGAACCTCATTCCAACAAACTTTCGCTATTACCATTGGGTTGTGGGTAGGCCTTGTTAAAAGGACCCACCATATATGTAATTAAACATTAATGGGTGGTGGAGATGGGTTAAGGGCTATGGCTAGCCCTAGCACTGGTCACCGTGCCAACATGGACCAGGGGTCAGGGCTTAGCCTCAACCCCCACAACCTTAAACATTTTCCATGCGATCATGAGCCCGGAACCAGGGGCACACCAAAATGGGGCCATACCCTAGTCGCCAGCCCCTAGTTACATGGGGGCCATGTGACCACATGTGCGCACACATGAGATATTAGCAAAATTAATGATCCCATAAATTGTGTCGATGGTTTACCATTTTATCACCCAATTAGTGGAAAAGGGGGCAGATTTGTAGCATTGTTAGCCAAATTGGCGAATTTGTAGGTAGACTAGCAGCAAAACTTGGGGAGCTCATAACTTTCTCAGTTTTTGGTCTTTTTGGGAGCATAAAGAGGCTAGACAGAGGTTTTTGATAGCTCTGAAGCAGTTGGAGTAGGTTTTGAATCCATTTGAGCACTGTAACATGTTGTAATCACTATTTTTATGAGCATAATGATATAAGCCCAAGCATTGCAAGCAGGGCCAAGAGACGTAGCCCAAGAGGGGTGAACTCCTTCATCACTTGTTGTTTCATGTTTAATATTATGGTGGTATTGTCTGTAATATTTTTCAAATTCTGAAGTTTAAATTCATGTTTATGTGTTTATGAATTTGACATAAGAGCCTTAAAAACTCAAATTTAATCACTTGCAATTTTACATAAACCTCATGCAGTTTCACATACAGATCATTATTTAATTGCAACATGTTAGTTTCTTAAGCATAAAATCCCTTTTGATATATCATTTACAAGAGCCACACAATTTATTTCAAAACCATCACATAATCAATCATTTAATCATATTCACTTGCATACAAAGAAAATTAAAAGAAACATCACTAATATACATAGTCACTCCATATCAACACACTCATTTTATAAAATCATATGGGAATTAGAATTTTCATGTCAACAAATAAAATTGCTTGAAACTGTGAGTTTCATTTTTTTATCTCTCCTTCACATACAAGGTTCAATATTCTTCATTTCAATTGTTGATTTGGGGCCTATCGACACAACAAAATATGAAAACCCAAGGCCTACACATCACAAAATTGGTCCTTTAACTAATCTAAAAGTCCCTTGGTGCTTCTCGTTCTCTCAATGCCTTACAAGCTTATGTTGTACCTTTCATTTGAAGGTAAATAATTTTTTAATTTTTTTCAATTCTTTGATATGTATGTACAAATTACTCACTGCTCATATGCAACATTAGTTTCCTTTGAATAGAGTTCATATTTTATTTTGAAACCAAGTTTAACATTACTTGATTAAGTAAAGATTAAGGAGTCAACATAGTATTGTTGTGAGTCTTTAATCCACCAAGGGAGTGGGATAAAGACACGAGGCAACGAAGTTTCTACTAGTAGAGACCCTAATGTATGCATGATAAATCAATTAGACTTCAAATACTTGTGTTGTTTGATTTGTTTTAGAATATTTTTTCTTTCAAGCATGTGTGGTTAAAATTTCTTTTTCAGTTAATAATATACATACGTGAAAATATATCTATTGTATGGGCCTTTATCAAGGCACAAAATCACACAACCTGATTTTATGCTCCTATAAAATTTTGTAGCATAGATCAAAGAAGATTAGTTCCTTTTCTGCCTTGAAAAATACATTATTAGTTTACAAATTTGTTTTACAATGAAATATTTTAAGCGTAGATAACATTTATTTTTGAAATTTTCAAGATAGGAAATTGTCAACTTGCACACACACAATTATATATATATATATATATATATATATTTTAAATAGAGAGAGAAGAGACAGAAAGAAGAGAGAAAGAGAGAGAGAGAGAGTACAAATGGTGGATTTTATCTCCTCATTGTAGCGTGTCTTATGTGAGGAGGTGCTTAGTTGCACCTCTGGGATGCACATATAGTGAAGGAGAATCTTAAGGATCCATATTTATCTTAAAGTGTAGAAACCTTGACAAATCTTACTTATTCTTAAAATGCAAAGAATAAAATACTTGTGATATTTTGTAAAAATATTCAAATTGTTAAGGATTCTATATAGTTTTTAGAAAATTTTAGTGATGCTTGAATTAAAATAATCATATCCTATAGAATTAAGGGCAATTCATTTCAGAGAAAAAATGGAAATTAGAAAATCCCCGTTTTTTGGGAAAAAATGGAAAACTAGTCCATGGGTGAAATTTAGCTCTTAATTTTTTCCTTACATATCATTGGTACTAAAAGCTATTATTAGGGATGTTATAGAGTTATACAATCTTCGTTTCAATGGAGTCGGATTAAAACTCTCATCTTTCACCAAATCTACACAATACTTAGGAGATTCATAGCTTGATAATGTGTTCTCCTACTATTTTGAGGCTGAGGCTGCAAGACAATGACATCGTATCGCTCGAGCCTCCATCATTTTTTGCATTTTCTCATTAGGATTTTCAATATTTTATCATGCCATCATGGGACCAACCATTTACATTGGCCTCATTTCATGAAATATTTCCATTTCCAAAAGAATCCGACCACATTGTTTGGTAATTTGTTTGTGTTGTCAATGAAAGATTATCATAAATTATGTTGAATGATGACATAATTGTCATTTTCATGGTATTTTTTGCTTGAAAAGTTTCAAAAGCGGCAAAATGGTGTTCACAATTATGCCCTTTTCAACAAAACTGGCACACACAACAAAATTGTAGAGTATTTATGACCTTTTTCTCCATGCCTAACCTACCAACCAATGTGTAAATCTCTTTCAATTCCTTATGTGTTTCAAGGAGCATTGTATCTTTGCCATTGTATCTTTTGCTGAAAACCAATATCATCTTTCTTATAATTAACCCTTTGCAAGAGTAGTAGTGCTTCATCAACCATTTATATGCAATTCAGTTTGCAACTTCACCCACAAAAGTCGATTTTAGGGGTGAAGACATCGTGTTCCATCCAAAGGTTTTATGATTGACCCTTTGCAAGAGTAGTACTACTTCATCAACCATTTATATGCAATTCAATTCACAACTTCACCCACAAAAGTCATTTTTAGGGGTGAAGGCATTGTCTTCCATCCAAAGTCTTTATGATTGACCCTTTGCAAGAGTAGTAGTGCTTCATCAACCATTTATATGGAATTCAATTCACAACTTCACCCACAAAAGTCAATTTTAGGGTTGAATACATTGTCATACATCTAAAGGTATTTATGATAAGGAGGGGATTAATATGTGTATATGGTTGTTGTAAAATGACAAAGGAAAAGGTTGATAAATTTACTGTATGATTAAGTGATGAGAACTCAAATTTTTGCCAAACTCCTCATGGTTGCATTGGGTATTCCTAGTAAAGTCATTAAATTGATGGGATGGGAGGAAGAGCATAGATCGATGGGATGGGATATGAGAAAGAGCACAGATGATGATAGTAAAGTCGTTAAATCGATGGGATGGGATGTGAGAAAGAGCATAGATGATGATAAGCAGTGAGTATTTATGGATCACTCCTAAGTATTAGGGAAAGACATTTAATTTATTAATAGAATAAAGGAAAGATTTGGTAGGATTTGGGAAACGAATTTATTAATAGATGGCTGGAAAGCGAGCAATAGGGAACGACACTAAATTTATTAATATATTAAAAATGAATGAAAGAAGATTGGTTAAGTTTTGAGGAGGAGAGAAGATTGAAGAATGCAGAGAAATTGATTTGAATTTAAATAAGTGGTGGGGTGTATGGATGGAATATTAATGGGAGTGGGTAGAAGAATAAATGTGGGAGGACGAAGCAAATTGATTGATGACAAACACAAGAATAAAATTATAATGGAAGTATAGAAGTGAAGGATGGGAATGGTTGCGAAATATAGTTTTGCAACATGTTCAGAAGAAAAACATAAACATTGTTTTCCCACATGTATTTTGTGAAGAAAGGAAGAAGGCGTATATAAGAGGGGCAGTGGGCATTCATAAGCATGACCATACTTGAACATGATCTGTTCTATAGGTTGTTCATCAAAGTCTGCGTAGATTCCTAGTCAGAAAAGCACAAAAATCTAGAAGATGAACGATGGCATTCAGGCTAGAGCATGAATGTTGTGATGGTTGGGGGTTTCCACTCCCACCCCTCTCCTGATGAACATCCCGTCTGTGACATTTCACTCCTTTGGGCATAGGGATATCTATAAGGTCTGATGTTTGGAGGAACACTTCTTGGAATCAAATTAATATCATTATCACGATCACGAATAGGTGGGAGGCCTTTGGGATTCTCAAATACCTTGGAATGATTTTTTAAGACTTTTCAGAGATCTGGAGAAATAGATGATTTTGATGTTTGAACCTCTAGTGAGAATAATTGTGCAATTACACCTTTTTTTTCTTTCTTCAAAAGTTTTTTCATGCCATTAGAGTTGATTATCTTTCTTAGTTTCCCTGTGATACCCCTTAATTCAACTTTCTTTTCTTCCCAAAAAAAATTCAAGAAAAGTTCTTGAAAATTAAAAGTGATTGTCCCTAAAGATTGTAACCATTAGATTCCTAGTACAACATTAACACTACCCATTGGAATGGAAAGAATTAGACTATCCAATACATATTCCCCCATGGTTAGCTTGATAGTATGGCACTTTCTAAAGAAATTTATAGTTCCTCCATTTGCATCCATCACTTGACACTCTGGTATTGGGTATAGGAAGCAATTCAATTCCTTGGATATCTTAAAATGAATAAAATTATGATTACAACATGAATCAGTGAACACTATTACCTTTTTCTTCTTGATATATCCTTCTATCTTGAGCATTTGAGGAGTGGTATTCTTGGTAATGCATTGTAAGATATGGTCAGATACTTTTCTTCTTTATCAGGGGTTGGTTCCCGGTGTATATCCTCCTATTTAGATGTTTCTTGTTCCTTTTATCCCTCCCCTTCACAATCTATGTAGAATAATTTATTCTCAACACACTTATGACGTTTAGTGTATTTTCTATCACAACTATAACAAATCCCTTTTTCTTTTTTTTTCCTCTAATTATTGTGGTGTAAACCATGTAGGTTGTGGAAGGCTAGGAGTAGCAACACTTCCATCTTTATAATTGTGAGTGGCAGACTTCCTTGTTGCCATAATTTTGCTTTCAACTTTTCTTGCCACCCTGAATGCCTTCTCCAATGAATAAGGTTCCCAAAGGTGAACATCATGTTGGATGATATCCTTCAAAGTGCCTATGAAGACATCAATCATATGCTCTTCTGGAATATTAGTTACCCTGATATTCAATTTTTGGCATTCCTCAATGTGCTCCGCCATTGAACCCTTTTGCTTGAGATTTATCAGTTGGCTAAAGAAGGTGTTGCTCTTTGTATCCTCATAATGTGCTATTTCCTCTGTAAAAATTGACCAAGTGACAAGTGGTTTACAAGAACAAATCCATCGATACCATACAAAATAATTGGGTTCTATATATAAAGTTGTAATGTGTACCTTTTGTGTGTGTTTCACATCATTGAGATCAAAATATTTCTCCATCTATAGTATCCATGTTACCGGATCCTTGCCATCAAACTTCCTCATATCGATCTTTGGAAAGTGGTGGTTCTTAAACCAAACATTGGAGTCTCTAAAATAATAATTCATATTCCTTTTGTACTCATCATGATTTTCATGGATTAGCTTGTCACCACTGTGAAGCCTTTCTTCTAGCAACTTTGCCAAACCTTCCTTCAACCCCTTTATCTTGACATTCATCATTGCTTCCATGTCTGCTTTTAAACCATCATTCAAAAATCCCATGCACCTTTTTATACTATCTATATTAACTCCCATGTCCATTTTTATACCATCTATCTTAAAATTTATGATGATTTCCAATTAATTTTTTGTTACTTTTTGCGAGAGCGAAGTTTGTTGCACTTGGTCTCGCAAATTTGATATATCATGTTGCATTTATTCCTCTTCTTCACACGTCATAGAATTGATTTCTGGTTGCTTACTAGGTGTGTCCATTTTTTTGTTTCGAGGTGTTTTGGAATAAAACAATGATATCTATGCTTCATTATTCCCTTTGAATCACTCCACACTAATTTTTCAAACAAAAGTTATGCAAAATTTAAAAAAATGCACACCTTTTTCTTGCTTTTTAGGAGCTCGATATTGAAACTGTTGTATTCTCGTAATTTCGGACCTTCAAGATCTGAAATTTTGTCCCGTGGTATCCTTTTGAGTCTTCTTTTCAAACCCACAAGTCAAATCGAGATTGGATTCTTCAAGGAATAATTATTCCCAATCTCCCACGATGAATTAATTAAAGGTTGGTTCAATAGAGCGAACTTGTACGGAGTGCCATGTGTCACTGTTTCGACCTTCAACCCTGAAAATGATACTCGAAAAACTACACTCTGTCTACTTTCAATCACTTCTTATGAAATTAAAATCTGAAGCTCGGAGAGAAAGTTATGATGATACCAAATGTTATGGAACCAACTCAAAGAACAAAAGAAAAGATAGATCAACGACTAAAAAAATTTCCTCTTCGAGGGGGAAACCTCCTTTACATTACATAAATGAACAATTATTGGATGATACAAATGATAAGAACTCCTTGGTATATATATGAGTCTAATATAATCAGAGCCTACACAACAATAATAATGTAAGGGCACAACAATAACAATAGTAGGCTTCTATGGGGCACAACAATAACAATAGGGGGATACACTAACAATAAAAATAAGGGGAATACACTAGTATTATAGGGGCCTAACAATGACATCCTATTGGCTTGCTCCTAACGTGGTTTACTTGACTTGGGGTCCAATGTCACTCCAATGGCTTTTTTCCATGGCTGTATACTTCACACCCTTTATCTATTGTTCCTGAGTGATTGATCATTTCACCTGCATGACAACATTCAATTTACATGAGATATACTCACAAAAATTTCAATCATAATTTTATTTGACAAACTTGCTTCATATATGATCTATTTCTCACAAACATGAGACTCTTTTCATAGTGCTTAGCTATCTGTAGGTGGTGATATTTTCATATTTCATTGTGGGCTTACATGCCATGCCATACACAAGGCATTCTACTTACAAATTGCATTCTTATTTAATGGCAACATGTCAGTTTATTAAGAATAAAATCCCTTTTGATATATCATTTACAAGAGCCACAAAATTTGTTTCAAAACCATCACATAATCAATCATTTAATCATATTCACTCGCATACAAAGCAAATTAAAAGAAACATCACTAATATACATTATCACTTCATACCAACACACTCATTTTAGAAAAATCATATGGGAATTAGAAATTTCATTTCAACAAATAAAATTGCTTGAAGCTGTGAGTTTCATTTTTTGACTCTCCTTCACATACAAGGTTCAATATTCTACATTTCGAGTGTTGATTTGGGGCTTATTGACACAACAAAATATGAAACCCATGGCCTACACATCACAAAATGGATCCTTAACTAATCTAAAAGTCCATTGGTGCTTCTCGTTCTCTCAGCGCCTTACATGCTTATGTTGTACCTTTCATTTGAAGGTAAATAATTTGTTAATTTTTTTCAATTCTTTGATATGTATGTACAAATTACTCACTGCTCATAAGCAACATTAGTTTCCTTTGAATAGAGTTCATATTTTCTTTTGAAACCAAGTTTAACATTGCTTGATTGAGTAAAGATTGAGGAGTCAACATAGTATTGTTGCAAGTCTTTAATCCACCAAGGGACTAGGATAAAGACATGGGCCACCGGAGTTTCTACGAGCAGAGATCCTAATGTATGCATGATAAACCAATTAGACTTTAGCTACTTGTATTCTTTGATTTGTTTTAGAATAGTTTTTCTTTCAAGCATGTGCAGTTAATTTTTATTTTTATTTTTATTTTTTTGGTTAATAATATACATATGTGAAAAGAGATTTGTTGTATGGGCCTTTATCGAGGCATAAAATTACACAACCTGATTTTATGCTCATATAAAATTTGTAGCATAGATCAAAGAAGATTAGTTCCTTTTCTGCCTTGAAAGATACATTATTAGTTGAGAAATTTGTTTTACAGTGCAATATTTTAAGTGTAGATAACATTTATTTTTGAAATTTTCAAGATAAGAAATTGTCAACTTGTATATATATATATATATATATAGAGAGAGAGAGAGAGAGAGAGAGAGAGAGAGTACAATGGTGGATTTTATCTCCTCGCATTTTACTTCTTATGTAGATGTGCTTTTTATTGCCACCTCTATGCACATATCGTGAAGGATAATCTTAAGGATCCATATTTATCTTAAAGTGTAGAAGAAACCTTGAAAAAATGCAAAGAATAAAATATTTAGTGATATTCTGTAAAAATATTCAAACTGTTAAGGATTCTATATAGTTTTTAGAAAATTTTAATGATGCTTGAATTAAAATAATTATATCATATAGAATTAAGGGCGAATCATTTTAGAGAAAAAATGGAAATTAGAAAATCCCCTTTTTTTGAGGGGAAAAAATGGAAAACAAGTCCATGGGTGAAATTTAGATTTTTTCCTTACATATCATTGCTACCAAAACCTATGATTATGGATGTTATAGAGTTATACAATCTTGATTTCAATGGAGTCGGATTAAAACTCTCATCTTCCACCAAATCTACACAATACTTAGTAGATTCATAGCTTGACAATGTGTTCTCCTACTGTTTTGAGGCTGCAAAACAATGACATTGTATCGCTCGAGCCTCCATCATTTTTTACATTTTCTCATTGGGCTTTTCGATATATTATCATGCCATTATGGGACCAACCATTTACTTTGGCCTCATTTCATGAAATATTTCCATTTCCAAAAAGATTTGGCCACATTTTTTGGTAATTTTTTTTGTTGTTGTCAATGAAAGGTTATCGTAAATTATGTTAATGGATCACTCGTAAGTATTAAGGAAAGACATTTAATTTATTAATAGAATAAAGGAAAGATTTGGTAAGTTTTGGGGAATGAATTTATTAATAAATGGCTGACAAGCGAGTGATAGGGAACGACACTAAATTTATTAATATCTTAAAAATGGAATGAAGGAAGATTGGTTAAGTTTTGAGGAAGAGAGAAGATTGAAAAATGCGGAGAAATTGATTTGAATTTAAATAAGTGGCGGGTGTATGGATGGAATATTAATAGGAATGGGTAGAAGACTAAATGTGGGAGGACGAAGCGAATCGATTGAGCGCAGGCACAAAAATAGAATTAGAATGGAAGAATAGAAATAAAGGATGAGAATGGTTGCAAAATATAGTTTTGCGACCAAAACATAAACATTGTTTTCCCACATGTATTGGGCGAAGAAAGGAAGAAGGCGTATATAAAAGGGGCAGTGGGCATTCATAAGCACGACCTTACTTGAACAGGATCTGTTCTATAGGTTGTACGTCAAAGTCTGCGTAGATTCCTATTCAGACAAGCACAAAAATCCGGAAGATGAATGATGGCTCTCGGGCCAGAGCGCGAATGCTGTGATGGTTGGGGTTTCCACTCCCATCCTTCTCCCGATGAACGTCCCGTCTGTGACATTTCCAGTTCCACACGGTGAAGGCCCGAGAGCGTTCTGACGGATTCTCACCAAACTTTTTCGTTTTCCAGTCAAGGAGTATATCTATTTTCCGTGAAGGAACGTTCTCACGGTTTAGTTTTTAGCTATTTTCCGTGAAGGAACGTTCTCACGGTTTAGTTTTTAGCTATTTTCCGTGAAGGAACGTGCGTTCTAATGGTTTTTAATTTCCATTTCCGGTGAAGGACCCTGCGTTCTCACGGTTTTTAATTTCCAGTTCCCTGCGGCGGTGAAGGACCGTGCGTCTCACGGTTTTTAATATATTTTCCATGAAGCCGGCCCAGCCGGCCCACGGTTTTTAATATACTTTCCATGAAGCCGGCCCACACATTTCAATTCTCCACAGCTGGTGTTATTTATTTTAATTTTAATTCTAAGTCATCGCTGGGCAGCCACGCAGAATTCTCAACACCAACATCAACATCAACATATAAACAAGGTGGGGGAAATGTTGTACAACCTAAAACTAGCTTATTCTCAACACCAACATCAACATCAACATATAAACAAGGTGGGGAAATGTTGTACAACCTAAAACTAGCTTTCCTAGCTTCTCTCTATCTCTGTTTTTGCTTGATGTCCAAGTCCTCGACTAATTCCCAACCTCATAAACCTTACGCCACAACTTCTCTAGATGATCAAAACAAATGCTAACTTGTATAGCGAGGAAAGGCACTAGTTTCCACTGTGTTCGCTGACTAGGTGAGGGTATTTATTCTCTCACTCGGATAGAGAAATAACTATTTCCTTTTCTTCCTTCCTCACTTACACATACTTAGAGTGTTTAATGGTAGCATAGAGTCCACAAAAAAGGTTAGCCAAGAGTTATCCCAACATGATTAGTATTGAAAGAGGATTTTGTGGGCATGGGTCACAAGCAATATTGTAGTACACTGTCATGGTGCCACTTGCGGTGCTTCTTTTCATTAGCCGGAACAAAATATTTGGAACAAATTAGATAGAAATATACTTGTGGAAAGTAAATCAATATAATTAGAATTGGGAACTAACAATAGTAGTAGTAAAGCCTTTATTTGTATTCAAAACTAACTACAATGTCCACTTTCCTCATGAAGGGGACACCCTCCAATATAAGAAAAGTGCCCAAACATATGATATCCATCTAGAAACCAATTGAATAGCTACTACAACTATATATAGTTTCTAATTGACTAAAACCATCACCACCTAGTGCACCTCCATTCACAACGCTTCATCCACTAACTAGTAGAACTTCTTTAATGAGGCCACTCATATCTTTTTATTCCACACTCTGCTTCCTCATGGGATTTATTCAATAAAGATCCCCCAATACATTAAACAACAACCTATTCTTCTTATGGGGGAGTCACGCACCTAACACAATATTATATTTTTCTAATATTGATTTGTCATCTTTTATTAAATGTGTAAAGATATTATAATTTATCATAAAAAGAAAAGAAAAAAGTCAATATAGTTGTCATATTATGAAGCTTAATTTTCATCTTTTTGTGGCAATATCATGCTTTGTAATTTGTAAGGATATTATAGTTCATTCTACTTTCTAATTGCAATATAACTTTTCATACCAAGTGACTTAAAATACATAAAATGTCCATGAATACAATCCACGTTGAAGGAAAAAACTCCTTTTACAACGAATCCAATACCATGAAAAGACATAAATATCCTAGGACTAGCTCCTCTTATCACATACACACATACATATCGCCTACAAACTAATACACCAATAAAATAATAATGAATGCTTATTAGGGCCTTAACATAGACAAATTTTTACAAAGCCTTTTTCCTCAAATATTTCTTTCCCCAAGGAAAACGTGTAATTTTATTTTTAAAAAAATTACATTTTGCAGATGCTCATAGAGCATTCGTTCATACCAATCAATAACTGGTTCCCAAAAAGACAACTATCAAAAAATAAAAAACAATAAAAATGAAAATTGGGACTAAGTGAAAATACATAGTTACCATTTTCTTCCTTCCTCCTAGTCTCCTTGATTTAAAACTGGCAATTACAATTTCTAATTGTTTCTCTTCTACTTTCATTAGGGTTTCCTTATTTGAGTCTGATCTATCAGATACATGGGATTTTTTAAAACCTACCATCTCCTTTTCAATGGGGATATCCTCCTTCTGCAATGTTGGAACTGGTGTTCATGATGCTTCAAGACCTTTCAATCAAAACTCATCCAGGGATTCCAGAGGCCATCCACCCCAACCCATCGAACAGTGATTCCACCTCACGGTCGGACATCACAAAAACATCATCAAATTGGTCTCCATCCAAGCCTTCCATGGCGTCTAGAGTGTTTGTTCCAACCAAGGCTTCTAGGACTAGTAACTCAACCCACAGTTGTCGCCAGGCTTTCAGATAGTTTGTCCAACCAAGGCTTCAAGGACTAGTAACTCAACCCACCAAGGGATTCCAGAGTGTTTGTCCAACCAAGGATTCGAGGACTAGTAACTCAACCCAAGCTGTTACAGGGCTTCCAGAGCGTTTTTCCAACTAGGGCTTCCCGAAACTAATAATTTAACCCAAGCTAAGGAAACATGAGAACCAACCAAAAACACAACAAGGAAATAAACCCACAAACTCCATAGCTATCTAGGTAATGGAAAGGCTAGACAATCCACTTTCGATCCTGGCCATTCTCCATGCCAATGATAGATCACAACCAACAAACCACATGCATGCGTCATGCATGCCAAAACTAGTGAGGAAAACATACATGCAACTTGGTACGTGCAAGAAAATCTTGTTGTAGCTACTGATCCCAGTGCCTACTTACAGTTTTCTACTCTTCCTTTTCTTTCATGCTCCAAAAATCCAAGTAAACCACACCCTCCAAGAGTGCTCAATGAAAACACTGTCTCCAAGAGTATGAGAGAGAGAATAGAATAGAAGAGAGATCCACCAAACCTGTCAAAAAACCTTACCAACTGATCCTCAGAAGCCTTTTTATCAACAAGGCCTTTATTTTATTTATTTTCCATTATTTTCCTTCATTTTCCTCCTCACATGCAAATTGTTACCTTTCACCTTCCTTTTCTCCTAATTTCCAT
>APFE031604959.1:0-13558 GCA_000404065.3 Pinus taeda | reverse complement strand
GAGAGAGAGAGAGAGAGAGAGAGAGAGTACAATGGTGGATTTTATCTCCTGGCATTTTACTTCTTATGTAGATGTGCATTTTATTGCCACCTCTATGCACATATAATGAAGGAGAATCTTAAGGATCCATATTTATCTTAAAGTATAGAAACCTTGACAAATCTTACTTATTCTTAAAATGCAAAGAATAAAATACTTGTGATATTTTGTAAAAATATTCAAATTGTTAAGGATTCTATGTAGTTTTTAGAAAATTTTAGTGATGCTTGAATTAAAATAATTATATCCTATAGAATTAAGGGCAATTCATTTTAGAGAAAAAATGGAAATTAGAAAATCCCCGCTTTTTGGGGAAAAATGGAAAGCTAGTCCATGGGTGAAATTTAGCTCTTAATTTTTTCCTTACATATCATTGGTACCAAAAGCTATGATTAGGGATGTTATAGAGTTATACAATATTCGTTTCAATGGAGTCGGATTAAAACTCTCATCTTTCACCAAATGTACACAATACTTAGGAGATTCATAGCTTGACAATGTGTTCTCCTACTATTTTGAGGCTGCAAGACAATGACATCGTATCGCTCGAGCCTCCATCATTTTTTGCATTTTCTCATTAGGATTTTCAATATTTTATCATGCCATTGTGGGACCAACCATTTACATTGGCCTCATTTCATGAAATATTTCCATTTCCAAAAGAATCCGACCACATTGTTTGGTAATTTGTTTGTGTTGTCAATGAAAGATTATCGTAAATTATGTTGAATGGTGACATAATTGTCATTTTCATGGTATTTTTTGCTTGAAAAGTTTCAAAAGCGACGAAATGGTGTTCGCAATTATGCCCTTTTCAACAAAAATGACACACACAACAAAATTGTAGAGTATTTATGACCTTTTTCTCCATGCCTAACCTACCAACCAATGTGTAAATCTCTTTGAATTCCTTATGTGTTTCAAGGAGCATTGTATCTTTGCCATTGTATCTTTTGCTGAAAACCAATATCATCTTTCTTATAATTAACCCTTTGCAAGAGTAGTAGTGCTTCATCAACCATTTATATGCAATTCAGTTTGCAACTTCACCAACAAAAGTCGATTTTAGGGGTGAAGACATCGTGTTCCATCCAAAGGTTTTATGATTGACCCTTTGCAAGAGTAGTACTGCTTCATCAACCATTTATATGCAATTCAATTCACAACTTCACCCACAAAAGTCATTTTTAGGGGTGAAGGCATTGTCTTCCATCCAAATTCTTTATGATTGACCCTTTGCAAGAGTAGTAGTGCTTCATCAACCATTTATATGCAATTCAATTCACAACTTCACCCACAAAAATCAATTTTAGGGTTGAATACATGGTCATACATCCAAAGGTATTTATGATAAGGAGGGGATTAATATGTGTATATGGTTGTTGTAAAATGACAAAGGAAAAAGTTGATAAATTTACTGTATGATTAAGTGATGAGAACTCAAATTTTTGCCAAACTCCTCATGGTTGCATTGGGTATTCCTAGTAAAGTCATTAAATTGATGGGATGGGAGGAAGAGCATAGATCGATGGGATGGGATGTGAGAAAGAGCACAAATGATGATAGTAAAGTCGTTAAATCGATGGGATGGGAGGAAGAGCATAGATCGATGGGATGGGATGTGAGAAAGAGCATAGATGATGATAAGCAGTGAGTGTTAATGGATCACTCGTAAGTATTAGGGAAAGACATTTAATTTATTAATAGAATAAAGGACAGATTTGGTAAGTTTGGGGAATGAATTTATTAATAGATGGTTGGAAAGCGAGTGACAGGGAACGACACTAAATTTATTAATATATTAAAAATGGAATGAAGGAAGATTGGTTAAGTTTTGAGGTGGAGAGAAGATTGAAGAATGCAGAGAAATTGATTTGAATTTAAATAAGAGGTGGGGGTGTATGGATGGAATATTAAAGGGAGTGGGTAGAAGAATAAATGTGGGAGGACGAATCGAATCGATTGATGACAGACACAAGAATAGAATTAGAATGGAAGAATAGAAGTGAAGGATGGGAATGGTTGCAAAATATAGTTTTGTGACATGTTCAGAAGCAAAAAACAAACATTGTTTTCCCACATGTATTTCACAAAGAAAGGAAGAAGTCGAATATAAGAGGGGCAGTGGGCATTCATAAGCATGACCTTACTTGAGCATGATCTGTTCTATAGGTTGTACGTCAAAGTCTGTAGATTGCTAGTCAGATAAGTACAAAAATCCCGAAGATGAAGGATGGCTCTCGGGCCAAAGTACGAATGTTGTGATGGATGGGGGTTTCCACTCCCACCCCTCTCCCGATGAATGTCCCTCCTATGACATTTCACTCTTTTGGGCATAGGGATATCTGTAAGGTCTGATGTTTGGAGGAACACTTCCTGGAATCAAATTAATATCATTATCACGATCACGAATAGGTGGGAGGCCTTTGGGAGTCTCAAATACCTTGGAGTGATTGTCTAAGACTTTTCAGAGATCTGGAGAAATAGATGATTTTGATGTTTGAACCTCTAGTGAGAATAATTGTGTAATTAAACCTTGTTGTTCTTTCTTCAGAAGTTTTTTCATGCCATTAGAGTTGATTATATTTCTTGGTTTCCCCAAGATACCCCTTAATTCAACTTCCTTTTCTTCCCAAAAAAAATTCAAGAAACTTTCTTGAAAATTAAAAGTGATCGTCCCCAAATATTGTAACCATTGGATTCATACCCATTAGAATGGAAAGAATTGGACTATCCAATACATATTCCCCCACAGTTAGCTTGATAATATGGCACATTCCAGAGCAATTTATAGTTCCTCCATTTGCATCCATCACTTGACACTCTGGTGTTGGATATAGGAAGCAATTCAATTCCTTGGATATCTTAAAATGAATAAAATTATGATTACAACATGAATCAATCAACACTATTACCTTTTTCTTCTTGATATATCCTTCTATCTTGACACCCAAGGGGCCTATTGACACAACAAAATATGAACACCCAAGGCCTACACATCACAAAATGGGTCCTTTAACTAATCTAAAAGTCCCTTGGTGCTTCTTGTTCTCTCAATGCCTTACAAGCTTATGTTGTGCCTTTCATTTGAAGGTAAATAATTTTTTAATTTTTTTCAATTCTTTGATATGTATATACAAATTACTCACTGCTCATATGCAACATTAGTTTCCTTTGAATAGAGTTCATCTTTTCTTTTGAAACCAAGTTTAACATTACTTGATTAAGTAAAGATTAAGGAGTCAACATAGTATTGTTGTGAGTCTTTAATCCACCAAGGGAGTGGGATAAAGACACGAGGCAACGAAGTTTCTACTAGTAGAGACCCTAATGTATGCATGATAAATCAATTAGACTTCAAATACTTGTGTTGTTTGATTTGTTTTAGAATATTTTTTCTTTCAAGCATGTGTGGTTAAAATTTCTTTTTCAGTTAATAATATACATACGTGAAAATATATCTATTGTATGGGCCTTTATCAAGGCACAAAATCACACAACCTGATTTTATGCTCCTATAAAATTTTGTAGCATAGATCAAAGAAGATTAGTTCCTTTTCTGCCTTGAAAAATACATTATTAGTTTACAAATTTGTTTTACAATGAAATATTTTAAGCGTAGATAACATTTATTTTTGAAATTTTCAAGATAGGAAATTGTCAACTTGCACACACACAATTATATATATATATATATATATATATATAGAGAGAGAGAGAGAGAGGAGAGAGAGAGAGAGAGAGAGAGAGAGAGAGAGAGAGTACAATGGTGGATTTTATCTCCTTGCATTTTACTTCTTATGTAGATGTGCATTTTATTGCCACCTCTATGCACATATAATGAAGGAGAATCTTAAGGATCCATATTTATCTTAAAGTGTAGAAACCTTGACAAATCTTACTTATTCTTAAAATGCAAAGAATAAAATACTTGTGATATTTTGTAAAAATATTCAAATTGTTAAGGATTCTATATAGTTTTTAGAAAATTTTAGTGATGCTTGAATTAAAATAATCATATCCTATAGAATTAAGGGCAATTCATTTCAGAGAAAAAATGGAAATTAGAAAATCCCCGTTTTTTGGGAAAAAATGGAAAACTAGTCCATGGGTGAAATTTAGCTCTTAATTTTTTCCTTACATATCATTGGTACTAAAAGCTATTATTAGGGATGTTATAGAGTTATACAATCTTCGTTTCAATGGAGTCGGATTAAAACTCTCATCTTTCACCAAATCTACACAATACTTAGGAGATTCATAGCTTGATAATGTGTTCTCCTACTATTTTGAGGCTGAGGCTGCAAGACAATGACATCGTATCGCTCGAGCCTCCATCATTTTTTGCATTTTCTCATTAGGATTTTCAATATTTTATCATGCCATCATGGGACCAACCATTTACATTGGCCTCATTTCATGAAATATTTCCATTTCCAAAAGAATCCGACCACATTGTTTGGTAATTTGTTTGTGTTGTCAATGAAATATTATCATAAATTATGTTGAATGGTGACATAATCGTCATTTTCATGGTATTTTTTGCTTGAAAAGTTTCAAAAGCGACAAAATGGTGTTCGCAATTATGCCCTTTTCAACAAAACTGGCACACACAACAAAATTGTAGAGTATTTATGACCTTTTTCTCCATGCCTAACCTACCAACCAATGTGTAAATCTCTTTCAATTCCTTATGTGTTTCAAGGAGCATTGTATCTTTGCCATTGTATCTTTTGCTGAAAACCAATATCATCTTTCTTATAATTAACCCTTTGCAAGAGTAGTAGTGCTTCATCAACCATTTATATGCAATTCAGTTTGCAACTTCACCCACAAAAGTCGATTTTAGGGGTGAAGACATCGTGTTCCATCCAAAGGTTTTATGATTGACCCTTTGCAAGAGTAGTACTGCTTCATCAACCATTTATATGCAATTCAATTCACAACTTCACCCACAAAAGTCATTTTTAGGGGTGAAGGCATTGTCTTCCATCCAAAGTCTTTATGATTGACCCTTTGCAAGAGTAGTAGTGCTTCATCAACCATTTATATGCAATTCAATTCACAACTTCACCCACAAAAATCAATTTTAGGGTTGAATACATTGTCATACATCTAAAGGTATTTATGATAAGGAGGGGATTAATATGTGTATATGG
This sequence comes from Pinus taeda, assembly GCA_000404065.3. Lineage (NCBI taxonomy): Eukaryota > Viridiplantae > Streptophyta > Pinopsida > Pinales > Pinaceae > Pinus > Pinus taeda. The sequence continues at coordinate 8,360 of APFE031604959.1, read as the reverse complement.
TTGTTGTAAAATGACAAAGGAAAAGGTTGATAAATTTACTGTATGATTAAGTGATGAGAACTCAAATTTTTGCCAAACTCCTCATGGTTGCATTGGGTATTCCTAGTAAAGTCATTAAATTGATGGGATGGGAGGAAGAGCATAGATTGATGGGATGGGATGGGATGGGATATGAGAAAGAGCACAAATGATGATAGTAAAGTCGTTAAATCGATGGGATGGGAGGAAGAGCATAGATCGATGGGATGGGATGTGAGAAAGAGCATAGATGATGATAAGCAGTGAGTATTTATGGATCACTCCTAAGTATTAGGGAAAGACATTTAATTTATTAATAGAATAAAGGAAAGATTTGGTAGGATTTGGGAAACGAATTTATTAATAGATGGCTGGAAAGCGAGCAATAGGGAACGACACTAAATTTATTAATATATTAAAAATGAATGAAAGAAGATTGGTTAAGTTTTGAGGAGGAGAGAAGATTGAAGAATGCAGAGAAATTGATTTGAATTTAAATAAGTGGTGGGGTGTATGGATGGAATATTAATGGGAGTGGGTAGAAGAATAAATGTGGGAGGACGAAGCAAATTGATTGACGACAGACACAAGAATAAAATTAGAATGGAAGTATAGAAGTGAAGGATGGGAATGGTTGCGAAATATAGTTTTGCAACATGTTCAGAAGAAAAACATAAACATTGTTTTCCCACATGTATTTTGTGAAGAAAGGAATAAGGCATATATAAGAGGGGCAGTGGGCATTCATAAGCATGACCATACTTGAACATGATCTGTTCTATAGGTTGTTCATCAAATTCTGCGTAGATTCCTAGTCAGAAAAGCACAAAAATTTAGAAGATGAACGATGGCATTCGGGCTAGAGCGTGAATGTTGTGATGGTTGGGGGTTTCCACTCCCATCCCTCTCCTAATGAACATCCCGTCTATGACATTTCACTCCTTTGGGCATAGGGATATCTATAAGGTCTGATGTTTGGAGGAACACTTCCTGGAATCAAATTAATATCATTATCACGATCACGAATAGGTGGGAGGCCTTTGGGATTCTCAAATACCTTGGAATGATTTTTTAAGACTTTTCAGAGATCTTGAGAAATAGATGATTTTGATGTTTGAACCTCTAGTGAGAATAATTGTGCAATTACACCTTTTTTTTCTTTCTTCAAAAGTTTTTTCATGCCATTAGAGTTGATTATCTTTCTTAGTTTCCCTGTGATACCCCTTAATTCAACTTCCTTTTCTTCCCAAAAAAAATTCAAGAAAAGTTCTTGAAAATTAAAAGTGATTGTCCCTAAAGATTGTAACCATTAGATTCCTAGTACAACATTAACACTACCCACTGGAATAGAAAGAATTAGACTATCCAATACATATTCCCCCATGGTTAGCTTGATAATATGGCACTTTCTAAAGAAATTTATAGTTCCTCCATTTGCATCCATCACTTGACACTCTGGTATTGGGTATAGGAAGCAATTCAATTCCTTGGATATCTTAAAATGAATAAAATTATGATTACAACATGAATCAGTGAACACTATTACCTTTTTCTTCTTGATATATCCTTCTATCTTGAGCATTTGAGGAGTGGTATTCTTGCTAATGCATTGTAAGATATGGTCAGATACTTTTCTTCTTTATCAGGGGTTGGTTCCCGGTGTATATCCTCCTATTTAGATGTTTCTTGTTCCTTTTATCCCTCCCCTTCACAATCTATGTAGAATAATTTATTCTCAACACACTTATGACGTTTAGTGTATTTTCTATCACAACTATAACAAATCCCTTTTTCTTTTTTTTTCCTCTAATTATTGTGGTGTAAACCATGTAGGTTGTGGAAGGCTAGGAGTAGCAACACTTCCATCTTTATAATTGTGAGTGGCAGACTTCCTTGTTGCCATAATTTTGCTTTCAACTTTTCTTGCTACCCTGAATGCCTTCTCCAATGAATAAGGTTCCCAAAGGTGAACATCATGTTGGATGATATCCTTCAAAGTGCCTATGAAGACATCAATCATATGCTCTTCTGGAATATTAGTTACCCTGATATTCAATTTTTGGCATTCCTCAATGTGCTCCGCCATTGAACCCTTTTGCTTGAGATTTATCAGTTGGCTAAAGAAGGTGTTGCTCTTTGTATCCTCATAATGTGCTATTTCCTCCGTAAAAATTGACCAAGTGACAAGTGGTTTACAAGAACAAATCCATCGATACCATACAAAATAATTGGGTTCTATATATAAAGTTGTAATGTGTACCTTTTGTGTGTGTTTCACATCATTGAGATCAAAATATTGCTCCATCTATAGTATCCATGTTACCGGATCCTTGCCATCAAACTTCCTCATATCGATCTTTGGAAAGTGGTGGTTCTTAAACCAAACATTGGAGTCTCTAAAATAATAATTCATATTCCTTTTGTACTCATCATGATTTTCATGGATTAGCTTGTCACCACTATGAAGCCTTTCTTCTAGCAACTTTTCCAAACCTTCCTTCAACCCCTTTATCTTGACATTCATCATTGCTTCCATGTCTGCTTTTAAACCATCATTCAAAACTCCCATGCACCTTTTTATACTATCTATATTAACTCCCATGTCCATTTTTATACCATCTATCTTAAAATTTATGATGATTTCCAATTAATTTTTTGTTACTTTTTGCGAGAGCGAAGTTTGTTGCACTTGGTCTTGCAAATTTGATATATCATGTTGCATTTATTCCTCTTCTTCACGCGTCACAGAATTGATTTCTGGTTGCTTACTAGGTGTGTCCATTTTTTTGTTTCGAGGTGTTTTGGAATAAAACAATGATATCTATGCTTCATTATTCCCTTTGAATCACTTCACACTAATTTTTCAAACAAACGTTATGCAAAATTTAAAAAAATGCACACCCTTTTCTTGCTTTTTAGGAGCTCGATATTGAAACTGTTGTATTCTCGTAATTTCGGACCTTCAAGATCTGAAATTTTGTCCCGTGGTATCCTTTTGAGTCTTCTTTTCAAACCCACAAGTCAAATCGAGATTGGATTCTTCAAGGAATAATTATTCCCAATCTCCCACGATGAATTAATTAAAGGTTGGTTCAATAGAGCGAACTTGTACGGAGTGCCATGTGTCACTGTTTCGACCTTCAACCCTGAAAATGATACTCGAAAAACTACACTCTGTCTACTTTCAATCACTTCTTATGAAATTAAAATCTGAAGCTCGGAGAGAAAGTTATGATGATACCAAATGTTATGGAACCAACTCAAAGAACAAAAGAAAAGATAGATCAACGACTAAAAAAATTTCCTCTTCGAGGGGGAAACCTCCTTTACATTACATAAATGAACAATTATTGGATGATACAAATGATAAGAACTCCTTGGTATATATATGAGTCTAATATAATCAGAGCCTACACAACAATAATAATGTAAGGGCACAACAATAACAATAGTAGGCTTCTATGGGGCACAACAATAACAATAGGGGGATACACTAACAATAAAAATAAGGGGAATACACTAGTATTATAGGGGCCTAACAATGACATCCTATTGGCTTGCTCCTAACGTGGTTTACTTGACTTGGGGTCCAATGTCACTCCAATGGCTTTTTTCCATGGCTGTATACTTCACACCCTTTATCTATTGTTCCTGAGTGATTGATCATTTCACCTGCATGACAACATTCAATTTACATGAGATATACTCACAAAAATTTCAATCATAATTTTATTTGACAAACTTGCTTCATATATGATCTATTTCTCACAAACATGAGACTCTTTTCATAGTGCTTAGCTATCTGTAGGTGGTGATATTTTCATATTTCATTGTGGGCTTACATGCCATGCCATACACAAGGCATTCTACTTACAAATTGCATTCTTATTTAATGGCAACATGTCAGTTTATTAAGAATAAAATCCCTTTTGATATATCATTTACAAGAGCCACAAAATTTGTTTCAAAACCATCACATAATCAATCATTTAATCATATTCACTCGCATACAAAGCAAATTAAAAGAAACATCACTAATATACATTATCACTTCATACCAACACACTCATTTTAGAAAAACCATATGGGAATTAGAAATTTCATTTCAACAAATAAAATTGCTTGAAGCTGTGAGTTTCATTTTTTTGACTCTCCTTCACATACAAGGTTCAATATTCTACATTTCGAGTGTTGATTTGGGGCCTATTGACACAACAAAATATGAAACCCATGGCCTACACATCAAAAAATGGATCCTTAACTAATCTAAAAGTCCATTGGTGCTTCTCGTTCTCTCAGCGCCTTACATGCTTATGTTGTACCTTTCATTTGAAGGTAAATAATTTGTTAATTTTTTTCAATTCTTTGATATGTATGTACAAATTACTCACTGCTCATAAGCAACATTAGTTTCCTTTGAATAGAGTTCATATTTTCTTTTCAAACCAAGTTTAACATTGCTTGATTGAGTAAAGATTGAGGAGTCAACATAGTATTGTTGCAAGTCTTTAATCCACCAAGGGACTAGGATAAAGACATGGGCCACCGGAGTTTCTACGAGCAGAGATCCTAATGTATGCATGATAAACCAATTAGACTTTAGCTACTTGTATTCTTTGATTTGTTTTAGAATAGTTTTTCTTTCAAGCATGTGCAGTTAATTTTTATTTTTATTTTTATTTTTTTGGTTAATAATATACATATGTGAAAAGAGATTTGTTGTATGGGCCTTTATCGAGGCATAAAATTACACAACCTGATTTTATGCTCATATAAAATTTGTAGCATAGATCAAAGAAGATTAGTTCCTTTTCTGCCTTGAAAGATACATTATTAGTTGAGAAATTTGTTTTACAGTGCAATATTTTAAGTGTAGATAACATTTATTTTTGAAATTTTCAAGATAGGAGATTGTCAACTTGTATATATATATATATATATATAGAGAGAGAGAGAGAGAGAGAGAGAGAGAGAGTACAATGGTGGATTTTATCTCCTCGCATTTTACTTCTTATGTAGATGTGCTTTTTATTGCCACCTCTATGCACATATCGTGAAGGATAATCTTAAGGATCCATATTTATGTTAAAGTGTAGAAGAAACCTTGAAAAATCTTACTTATTCTTAAAATGCAAAGAATAAAATATTTAGTGATATTCTGTAAAAATATTCAAACTGTTAAGGATTCTATATAGTTTTTAGAAAATTTTAATGATGCTTGAATTAAAATAATTATATCATATAGAATTAAGGGCGAATCATTTTAGAGAAAAAATGGAAATTAGAAAATCCCCTTTTTTTGAGGGGAAAAAATGGAAAACAAGTCCATGGGTGAAATTTAGATTTTTTCCTTACATATCATTGCTACCAAAACCTATGATTATGGATGTTATAGAGTTATACAATCTTGATTTCAATGGAGTCGGATTAAAACTCTCATCTTCCACCAAATCTACACAATACTTAGTAGATTCATAGCTTGACAATGTGTTCTCCTACTGTTTTGAGGCTGCAAAACAATGACATTGTATCGCTCGAGCCTCCATCATTTTTTACATTTTCTCATTGGGCTTTTCGATATATTATCATGCCATTATGGGACCAACCATTTACTTTGGCCTCATTTCATGAAATATTTCCATTTCCAAAAAGATTTGGCCACATTTTTTGGTAATTTTTTTTGTTGTTGTCAATGAAAGGTTATCGTAAATTATGTTGAATGGCGACATAATTGTCATTTGCATGATATTTTTTTTTGGCTTAAAAAGTGTCAAAACCGACGAAATGGTGTTCACAATTATGCCATTTTCAACAAAACTGGCACACCAACCAATGTGTGACTCTGTTAAGTTGTTAAATCGATGGGATGGGACAGGAGGAAGAGCACATTTAATGGGAGGGGAGAAAGAGCACAGATGATGATAAGCAGTGAGTATTAATGGATCACTCGTAAGTATTAAGGAAAGACATTTAATTTATTAATAGAATAAAGGAAAGATTTGGTAAGTTTTGGGGAATGAATTTATTAATAAATGGCTGACAAGCGAGTGATAGGGAACGACACTAAATTTATTAATATCTTAAAAATGGAATGAAGGAAGATTGGTTAAGTTTTGAGGAAGAGAGAAGATTGAAAAATGCGGAGAAATTGATTTGAATTTAAATAAGTGGCGGGTGTATGGATGGAATATTAATAGGAATGGGTAGAAGACTAAATGTGGGAGGACGAAGCGAATCGATTGAGCGCAGGCACAAAAATAGAATTAGAATGGAAGAATAGAAATAAAGGATGAGAATGGTTGCAAAATATAGTTTTGCGACCAAAACATAAACATTGTTTTCCCACATGTATTGGGCGAAGAAAGGAAGAAGGCGTATATAAAAGGGGCAGTGGGCATTCATAAGCACGACCTTACTTGAACAGGATCTGTTCTATAGGTTGTACGTCAAAGTCTGCGTAGATTCCTATTCAGACAAGCACAAAAATCCGGAAGATGAATGATGGCTCTCGGGCCAGAGCGCGAATGCTGTGATGGTTGGGGTTTCCACTCCCATCCTTCTCCCGATGAACGTCCCGTCTGTGACATTTCCAGTTCCACACGGTGAAGGCCCGAGAGCGTTCTGACGGATTCTCACCAAACTTTTTCGTTTTCCAGTCAAGGAGTATATTTATTTTCCGTGAAGGAACGTTCTCACGGTTTAGTTTTTAGCTATTTTCCGTGAAGGAACGTTCTCACGGTTTAGTTTTTAGCTATTTTCCGTGAAGGAACGTGCGTTCTAATGGTTTTTAATTTCCATTTCCGGTGAAGGACCCTGCGTTCTCACGGTTTTTAATTTCCAGTTCCCTGCGGCGGTGAAGGACCGTGCGTCTCACGGTTTTTAATATATTTTCCATGAAGCCGGCCCAGCCGGCCCACGGTTTTTAATATACTTTCCATGAAGCCGGCCCACACATTTCAATTCTCCACAGCTGGTGTTATTTATTTTAATTTTAATTCTAAGTCATCGCTGGGCAGCCACGCAGAATTCTCAACACCAACATCAACATCAACATATAAACAAGGTGGGGGAAATGTTGTACAACCTAAAACTAGCTTATTCTCAACACCAACATCAACATCAACATATAAACAAGGTGGGGAAATGTTGTACAACCTAAAACTAGCTTTCCTAGCTTCTCTCTATCTCTGTTTTTGCTTGATGTCCAAGTCCTCGACTAATTCCCAACCTCATAAACCTTACGCCACAACTTCTCTAGATGATCAAAACAAATGCTAACTTGTATAGCGAGGAAAGGCACTAGTTTCCACTGTGTTCGCTGACTAGGTGAGGGTATTTATTCTCTCACTCGGATAGAGAAATAACTATTTCCTTTTCTTCCTTCCTCACTTACACATACTTAGAGTGTTTAATGGTAGCATAGAGTCCACAAAAAAGGTTAGCCAAGAGTTATCCCAACATGATTAGTATTGAAAGAGGATTTTGTGGGCATGGGTCACAAGCAATATTGTAGTACACTGTCATGGTGCCACTTGCGGTGCTTCTTTTCATTAGCCGGAACAAAATATTTGGAACAAATTAGATAGAAATATACTTGTGGAAAGTAAATCAATATAATTAGAATTGGGAACTAACAATAGTAGTAGTAAAGCCTTTATTTGTATTCAAAACTAACTACAATGTCCACTTTCCTCATGAAGGGGACACCCTCCAATATAAGAAAAGTGCCCAAACATATGATATCCATCTAGAAACCAATTGAATAGCTACTACAACTATATATAGTTTCTAATTGACTAAAACCATCACCACCTAGTGCACCTCCATTCATGAAGCCTCATCCACTAATTAGTAGAACTTCTTTAATGAGGCCACTAATATTTTTTTATTCCACACTCTGCTTCCTCATGGGATTTATTCAATAAAGATCCCCCAATACATTAAACAACAACCTATTCTTCTTATGGGGGAGTCACACACCTAACACAATATTATATTTTTTTAATATTGATTTGTCATCTTTTGTCATAATATTATGTTTATTAAATGTGTAAAGATATTATAATTTATCATAAAAAGAAAAGAAAAAAGTCAATATAGTTGTCATATTATGAAGCTTAATTTTCATCTTTTTTGTGGCAATATCATGCTTTGTAATTTGTAAGGATATTATAGTTCATTCTACTTTCTAATTGCAATATAAATTTTCATACCAAGTGACTTAAAATACATAAAATGTCAATGAATACAATCCACGTTGAAGGAAAAAACTCCTTTTACAACGAATCGAATACCATGAAAAGACATAAATATCCTAGGACTAGCTCCTCTTATCACATACA
>APFE031604938.1:2180-13116 GCA_000404065.3 Pinus taeda | reverse complement strand
TTCAAAATAATTAGTAAAAATTAGATGTCTTTCATTAAAAATAAAAATTCAACATCACTTTTTTTCACCATTTAATAAGTAAACTCTATACAAACCAAACATTTCTTAAAAATCAACGAGGGTTGTTATATGTCTTTTGAGACTTATTTATTATAACTTATAGTTTTAGTCAAAAGAAGTCTAATAAATTATCATATCAATTCAATTTTGTATGCCCAAGTTAGGACTTGCACAAATTGATGGTGTTTTAGAGACTTATATCTAATGGTATATCTTTTACTTGTATTGATTAGTTTTTATTATAGTGAAAAAAAATGCTAAGGTTAAAGTAGGGTTAATAAGAAATTCAATTTCAAAATTGTACTCCATATTAAATAGTTTATGTAAATAGTTTGGGTAAATGTTTTGAAACATTATATATAGTTAGACTAAGGTTAAAGTAGGGTTAATAAGAAATTCAATTTCAAAATTGTACTCCATATTAAATAGTTTATGTAAATAGTTTGGGTAAATGTTTTGAAACATTATATATAGTTAGATGTTTGAGATTTTAAAAACATTGTTATTCGAATAATTTCATCAAAATTAATTTATGAGACAATGAAAAGATATATATAATTAAGCAAATTATAATTTCATTATTATTATTAAAACATGTAACAAAATTTTTAATCATGGATATTTCCCCAATTTTATCATGGAAAATGGTAATTTCTAAATAAGTTTTATTACAATGCCACGAATTATTAATACCACATGTTCAAAAAACCACAACTCATGTTTATATGAAGTTTCATTAATTTTTAGTTAACAAATTTAATTAATATGAAAAAAGGGGATAACTACTTTTGATATTAATCTCAACCTTGATTTGTGACTACTCTTAAGAATATTTTATAGCATTCCATCTAAGTTAGATCCCTAAAGTCTATTATGAATATATTTTATATAAATTTTATTCATGCTTCTGAAGCCAATTAGGCTACCTCGCACAAATTCAACAATACCTCAGCTCACAAACCATAACCAATGACAAATCCATCTAATATTACCTATAATGAAGTTGCAACTACTACCTCTACTACTCACCCAATTAACAATCCAAAAGCTAATGGTTCCTGCCTTCCTCAGACAATCAAAGATCCCCTTATAGAAATTGCATTAGAAAAATAGGGGAAAAGGTTGAATATATGAGAGGGCATGTCATAATATACATTTGTAGGTATCTGACCCTTGAAAAAACCCTGTGCAATTGGATCTAAAAAAAATGGACACTCAAAGGGGATCTCGACCCCAAGTTGGGGTCCATGGGTTTCTTCACAACCATATTCAACAATGTAGAGGATAGCGGCCACATAATTCTTGGCGGATCATATTCCATGAATTGGGTTGGCTTATTCATGAAGCCACAGGTTTAGATATTCCACCTCGACAAAGAAGACTTTGTTAGATTTGAGACTTTTGTGATCCATATTGTATATAAATGTCTTTGTGATTAATTTGAAAGACATTTATCTACAAAACATTGATCTAAAATATATTATAGAAAATGGGAAAACAAACACCCGACAGTCATTCCCAAGGAGAAAGTTGAAATCATCACTAGAGAAAATATCTAAAATTAATATCTAATTCTTTGTCAATCTCACAAACTAGGTAATACCCCTAACCACATCTCTTATTTTTCATATCATGGAATCAAAAGAAATGCTCCCATATATCAATTGAGTATTACAAAAGAACAAATAAAAAAGGGTGGAAAATCAATAGCAAATTACTACATGACCTAGGGGATTACTTGGTGAATACTAAGTGAGTGTCACTAATGGATGTAATCTTTCAACCCTCCTCATACAATCATCAATGAAAGTCATGTCTTGCAACGCTAGCGGTATTAATGGGAAATCCAAGGAAAGTATCCTAAAAAAAATCCGCTAAAAACACCCTGATATTTTAATGATTTAGGAAAAGAAATGCTCTTTTGAATCTCTAAAAGTGATTTTAAAGAATTTTGGAGAAACTACGAGTTTCTAGCCCAGGATGCACAAGGAGAATTAGAGGCATTTCTATCACATGGAAACCTCCCTCAGTTACTCCTCATGATTCATTTACTCTGACTTGAATCCTAAGTGATAACTTTCAAACCATCGGTTTAACTAGTTCAAGTTTAATAGCCAATGTTTACGGCCCCAGTATTCACGTTGAAAAAAAAAATTCCTTCAAAACCTCCAAAGAGCCTCAAAATTTATATGGTGGAACTTATGGAATATAGGTGGGGTTTTTAACATGATAAAATATCTCAATGAACATAAAGGTGGGATTTGTGGAATCAATAAAAAAATACCCCTCTTTGTGGATTTTATCAATAACTTCAAACAAATAGATCTGAACACACACATTGACTTATACATCTAGAAAAATAAGTGAGAAGGCATATCTCAAATAGCTTCAAGACTTGATAGATTACTCATAGAAAAGTCTGTCTATATTTCAGACACCAATTTTGAGTCTTATCGAATCATTGGCCCATAAAAATCTCTACTGGCCCCTCAATATATCTTATCTGTTTCTCCAATTAAGAAAATGCCAATAATCTTCTCAATAGCTGCAACTTCTTTTCTTCCATCTAGGACCACCTTGTTATGCTCTTTCAACTAACCCAAAAAATACAAAATAATGCCCTCTCCACTCTACAAATATGGCATGACTCCGCTCTTATTAATCCCATTGTCAATAGAGCATGGAAACTCATCCAAATATTCATCCTATGGGAGATTTGGAAGGAGTGTAATGGATGAACATTTAAGAATATCGAGACCTCCACAAAATTTATCTAAAAATATATCCTAAATAAAATAAGGGAAAAAATTTCTTCTCTTCCTTGGCCCTCCAATGATTGGGAATGAAATCAACTTTAAAAACTCATTCTAACTGAAGTGGGTCTCTCCCCCTATTCCTTATGAAAGACTCCATCTATCCCTAATTTATTCCCTTCTAGCCCTTCCTTCCAGTCCCCCCCTGGAGGACTTCATCAAACTTAAATTTGATGAGGCCTCGATTTGAAATCTAGGTCATGCTTATTATGGTTGAATCTTTCATAATTATAATAGGAATATTCTACATGTTTATGCAGGTGCCATAGGTCTCAAAACTAAAAATGTTGTTAAAATCTAAGCACTACAAGAGGGTTTCTCAATCGCTATCTCTAAAAAAAATCACAAGCTCATTATTGAAGGATATTCTAAGACCATTATCAATATCTTTTATAAAATCCAATGCGGATAAAATGATCCCTAAGTATATAAGGGATGGAGGTTGGAAGGTTGAATATGTATTGCGATAAAACTCCTGACAAAATTCACAACTCCACTCCTCTCTCATGTTCGCAGGGAAGGCAACAATTTAGCTAACAAGCTAGCGAATTTTGGTCTTAGCATAACAACTCACCCCCTTCACTTGGATCAGAGTGAGGACATTCTATAATCCATTCAAATTCACTATCGTGACCTAGCTATGAAAGACCTTATCCCCCAGGGAGGGTTCCCAGAAGCAGGTGTTCCCTCGTGGTCATCCTCCCCACAACCCCCCCAGCCGCCAAACCTTTATGTGATTACAACTCACACAAAAAGGTGTTGGAACTCCCACTATACATGGTGCATGTCGTGCACTCCTGTCACTTCATCGATCATGGCATAAAGCTAGCAAAAGGTTAAGAATTATTTGGATATTGCATGTGACATAGGGAGGTAGAGGAGGACTTAACAAAAGAATTCTATTAGATTGACAAAGATGGAGGAAAAAATTAATAGCATAGACTGCAAGTTGAGCATTCTAACCAAGAGATCCACTAACATCTCCTTTTCCTTGTATGAGGTTAGTGACTAGCCAGTGCAAATTCCTGAAGCTTTTTCCCAATAATTATTACGACTCATTGGTTTTTCGCTTCCAACACTAGTAGTTTTTTTTTCTCTTCTCATTTTGATGTATCTCAAGGTCTGGCATGGCTAGCCCATTTTTAAAAGTTTCTATTTACAATATGTTATAGTTAAACAAGGTCTTAAAAGTCTTAAGACTCTAAACTTATATTAATGGTTTGGTTTCCCTTCGAGAAGATGAGTAGCATAATTTTTTTGATATATGTAATCCTCATTTGAAATAATGCAAAATGCCTAATTAAAAAAAAAAATATTAGACATGAATTACAAGTGTTTGTTATTCATGTCTTCATAATTATATATTTGTAATTATATGTATCTTTTATTGATCCAAAAATATTTTTTCATATAATCATTCACAAGAATTGTCATTTTTCATAATCATACATCTTTGTAATTAAACATATTTTCTCATTCTCTTATAATAATGATATGTTTTTCTAATTTTATAGAAATTTTTATTATTTTTGATAAATTTTCATAGGTTCATCTAAAATAATTATTTTTGTTACCTAATTAATATTTTTATAATTACTCAAGTAGATGTGTTTATTTTGAAATAGGGTTTCTAGAATTTTAATTTAGTTATCAATAAATACTGGGTGGATGGTGTAACCAACAAGGTTCGTATACTCATAGGAATCCTCTGATGCCAATATAATTAACAAAGTTCATATACATAGTATATAAAAGTGTATAGAAGATATGAGATGATTACAAATGAGGGTGAAGGTTTTCTTATATACCTAGGCAAGTACCTCTTCACAAACGGTCATGTACTTAAATACATGACTCTTCTATAATAATAATTAATTAATTATTTATAAATTATGATTATTATTGTTTACATTAATTTTATTATTTTTATACAAATTTATTTCTCATAACATTGTCTTCCTCTTCAAATATATATATATATATATATATATTATATATATATATATATATATTTTGTTTTAAAAAAAAACAAGGTGTAAAGGTTAAGTGAATTATTATATTATATATGAAATAGAAAAAAAGGTTGAAGTTATAAATAAAATAAATACTAATAATAAAAAGTCGTTTATTGTTGATATCTAAGTATGATTGTTGATGTAAAATAATCAACAAAGGAAAAAGGAGTCTAATTCAAAAATGAATGAAAAATATCTATACATAGTTTTATATTTTGGACCAGTTGTCTATTTTGTCAAACATTATATGAGTATTTAACGATTTTTAAAAATCGCAGAATATTTTGTCCAACATGTAGGAAATTGTTTACCTTAGAATAATATCAAGGTAATCGACATAAAAAATTAAAAAATTAAAATAAGAGCTCATAGAACTTCAGGAAAAAAAAATGAGACATCAAAAAAGAAATATAAAGATCTCGAAGATCAGCGTTATGAAGCATCAGTGGAAAATAATGGATAACTTTTGCATTTAAAGGACCATAGTAAAAAACTACTATAAAAGGTGAAAAATACGAAAGATGTAAATAAAAAAGTATAATAAGAAAATGAATGTCTCAAGAATAAATTCAAAGAGAATTTCTCGAAAATGGAAGAAGAAAATTTGTGCTTAAAATCCCTTAATCAAAGGTTAACAAAAAAAAAAAACAAATATTTAATAAACGAGAAGTTTGAACATCAAAAAACTGAGAATAAGGATGATGAGTCAGAAAATGAAGAACTCTTGCATCTTAGAAATCATAATCAAAGTCTACTCACTCAAATTAAGAAACTTAAAAATGATAAGAAATCATTAAAGAATAAATTTGAGGAACTTATTGCAAAAGAAGCATCAAAATCTTCAGATGTAACAATCCAGGTTGAAGAAAAACGAACGAACTCCATTCTAGTCAATATCTCAACTCAAGAAGAAGGCAAGTCCGTTGAAGAAAAAACACACTCAAATGTTGCAATTTAAACAATGGAGATCTGAAGTGAAGATTTTGTAACCAACTCAACAACCTTAGTACCCAAAGTAAATCAGAAAATTGTCACACACTTGATAAGGGAAAGTCAAACCAAAATAGTTCCTTATCGACATCCAAATCACAAGTGTAGACAACTCAATCAATCTACATATCTGTGTCACTTAGAACATAAACTGCAAACTTGTGTTCTGAAGAATATTAAAATGTGCACAATTTAATCCAGTAATAGCAATTCATTACAAATTTCCTGTAATCGAAAGATTCCACAAAATATTGATTTAGGATGGTCAGATCCCTGCTCAGTTCGACTATTTTTTTTATCACTAAGAGGATCATATGATCTTGTATCAACGAACATGACTACTCCAAGAATCCATAGATGCAAACAAATTACAAGTCTAGAATAGATGACACGTCTTATCAGTGATAAGATTTGAGGGAAAATATTTTTGAAGAGGAAGACAATGTTATGAATATAATTTGTATAAAAATAATAAAATTAATGTAAACAATAATAATCATAATTAATAAATAAATAAATAATTATTATTATAGAAGAGTCATGTATTTAAGTACATGACCGTTTGTGAAGAGGTACTTGCCTAGGTATATAATAAAACCTTCACCCTCATTTGTAATCATCTCATATCTTCTATACACTTTTATATACTGTATATATGAACTTTGTTAATTATATTGGCATCAGAGGATTCCTATGAGGATTTCTTTTGTTTTATTAATTGAACTTTAATATCACCTTTATAACCACCTTCTTCTTTTATTTTTCTTTGTATATTTATTTTATAATTTCATAAAAGTATGCTTCACGTGTGTTCCCTCAATATTAAAAGTGTCTTAATACTTAGAACTCTAAATGTTTTTTAATACTTGGAACTCTAAATGTTTTTGATATGCCAAAAAGTTGAATACTTACCTTTCACATTTATTTATTTATTATATTTTTTCAATAAAAGTCCTCTCTAACTAATGTTTTATTATTTGTTCCTCACTTATACTTTTATATATATATATATATGTAATATATATATATATTATATAATATTCCCACCTAATTATGATATGAAGTGTTTCATGTATGGTTGCAATGTTTGGATGAGTGTGTCTTGAGAAATTGTCGTAGAAGAGGTGATAGATATTGTGACTATGGACATAAATATTATGCAGCTACTAGGTCTGGTCATTACAATGATTGAATGGTCATAAAAACAACGAGATGGAGGGAGGGATATGTATAGGCACCTCGAGGGAAAATGATGTATGTACAAGTAATGTTAGTTGATGGTGGCTGAAAAGGATGACAACTTGATAATTTAGGCAATACACGTGGAAAATCGGTGGTGTTGTGGTGGAGGTGGTAGCATAGCGGACGAAGGGGAGGAGAGTTCTTCTGCAATAGGGATGGAGATGACAGTGACTAAATTGCAGGTAGCAGTAATGGTAGCAGTACACAGAAAAACAGTTATGGATATGTGGATGCTAAGCAGTTGGTCGTTGGCAGTTTGAAGCATATAGCCTAGAGTATGCACGAATTGAGTTTGAAGCTTATGTAGACGATAGTAAGGCTAAACCAAAAATTGCAGTAGACAATAGTATAATTATCTGAAGGAAAAAGGTCTGTCAACAAATGCGGGGGCCTGCAAGTTATGTATGGTAGTAGGTTTTTTTTTCTCTTTTTTTTTGCTATATGTTTTTAGTATCTCTTATTTTTCAAGGTTTTTGACTCCAAAGGCCTGATGAAAAAATGGAAAAACTACATAAAATTTTTTAGTGAAACAATTGAATTATGATGTCAACAAGGTTGATGACAATTTGATGGCCAAAGGCCAGATTAAACTGGCTTTGTGCAACAATTGAGCTACCAGAGGATCAAACAACTCTAATACCAATTTAACGAAGAAGGTTCGTGTACTCAAAGGAAATATTTGATACCAATGTAACGAACAAAGTTTTTATATGTAGTAGAATACTCAGAAGATCTAAAATATGTAAATATCCATCAAAAGACAATAATATATTATATACAAGTGTACATAAGATATGAGATGATTACAAATGATGGTGAAGGTCTTCTTATATACCTAGGTAGGTACGTCTTCATAAATGGTCATGTCCTTATAGACATGCCTCTTCTATACTAATCATTAATTAATTATTCGTTATTTATGATTTTTTTTGTCAAGTTGTCTGTGATCCTACAGGCTTGACATGTGGCTTTAGGAGCCAGACCTAAGGGTTTTTGGTCCGTCAAAGTCACTCGAGTATCGCATCGGGCCTGGGCCACACCAACTCTACGTGACAAGATTTTTTAGCATGTCTCCTCCCCCTAGCAAAGGGAACAACCAACCCCCATGAGGTTTGATCTCGGGTCACCTTATTAACGAGGTCCATCTGTAACACCCTCCTCCCACATTTACCCAAGTAACCATGCCAACCAGGGTAAACATGTGATGAGAGGCTACTATGATTGGATTCAACCTCATATGTGACCTTAAGGAAGTGGAATCAATAGAAACATAACACACGAACATTCAACATTACCTTCAGGACCCTCAGGAACCAATCCAACACTTCAAATTTTTTTTCCCTAAGGTCCTACTGAATTTTTGACCAACTTAAGACTCATTTTCTCTCATGCTATAGGCATGACAATGTCGAGAAACCTAGATTCACTTTCACAGGCTTGCTTGCCAATGTCCCTAGGATTTGAGCCACTTTTTCAGGCCCAAAGCCCAAGTCACTACCCTAAATTGAACCATCTCTTCATATCAGTAAAATAACATGGAAATGACAGTACTAAATCAAATACTTGTTTAAGACCTTGACTGGACCCCTACTAGCCAAGACAGGAATTTCGTCAAAAATATCACAAATATGTAATCTACAGGCGTAATTAACATATATTAGCATAGGGGTCTCATACTTATTTGATATTTTCCATGAATCATTGATCCCTCAACACATTAACTTCGATTCCATCCATTATATCATAGATACATTATTCGTTCATATACAAGGAGAAACATGATGAGAGCCATACATAGATGGTGTCGTGAAACATATACATAACCAACATAATAGGGACAAAATTACCCATGAAATCATAGCCATATAAACTGCATATAATCCATTATAATACTCATATAAATACAAAGAGAAATAACCTTTCATTGATGATGCAAAATCTAAACCCGAGATGGGACTTTCACGTTCCACCCCACCATAGAATGGTTGAGCAAAATATCTCTTCATCCATTCACCCCTGTGCCATATTCCAAGCATGAATGTGGGACTCAAACCAAAAGAACCAACTAGGGCATACCGAGTCTAAACCATCTCACCCTCATCAATAGAAACTAGGCTTTACCGTAATCCATCTTGGATCACTAGGCCAACATAATGAACACATTATAATAGGCTTTACCATGATCTCCACCCAATCACTAAGATAAACAAGCATGGATGCCACCAGATTTCTCCATATACACCGTGAGGAATTTCCATGTCTCCTAGTCTCTCGGGCTTTACCACAATCCAAACCTGGATCACTAGACCCTAAACTGAGACCAACTCTCTAGGCTTTACCACATATCCAAACTCAGGATTACTAGGCCCAACAGAGGGAAAATCATCTCTTAGATTTACCATATATCCTGACATTCACTCGCAAGGATTCCTAGGCCCACAGAGGCAACATAATTTTGGATTTACTGCAATGCACATTCTAGTTTAGGGGTCACTAGGGCATTGTCTTTACCATGATCCATATTCTGGTTCAGGGACCACTAGGCCATGTGCTCTATCATTCGAACATCCACCCCACCTAGCTTCGAATCCATCTAACAATCCGACACAACCAAAAACTGAGAACCCCATCACACCATGGTTATCTGGAAATGGAAAGGATAGGCTAAAAACATTGTTACACCTAGAAAAACTCATGCCACAACAACAAAAGAACCACATGCAATACCGTTCATGCCAAATCTAGCAAGGAAATCACACATGCAAAATGATACCTACAGAGAACCATGTTGTAGCTGCTTGATCCTACTCTTCCTTGATTGCTCCTTCCTTCTTCTTGCCTTCTTTACCTTTCTTGACCCCATGCATAACAATAGAAAAAGCTTGACCAAGAGCTTACTTTGTATAAGAGCTTTCCCACTCATCCTCAAAAGCCTTTTTATGAATGAGGCCTCTAATTTCTTCATTTTCCATTATTTTCCTTCATTTCCTCCTCACATACAACCTGTGACCTTTCACCTCCTTTTTCTCCTAATTTCCTTTATTTTCATAAATAAATGTGCCAAAAATGTCATTTTTCCTTTCCAAAGCCTTTTCCGTTGTGTTTACCAATTTCCTTAGCCATAAACAACCAAATGAACAACCACACCAAGATGTTCTGCCCAACATTCAGCTTGGAATACATCTCCCATCAACCGTGGTTATTAATTTTACCTTTATTTACTTTTATTACGTGGAATTTTCACCAAGGCTGTTACAGAACCCTCTCCCTTGAGGAACATCATCCTCGGTTTTAAACCACACCCAGACCTCAACAAAACTACTGAAAAACAAACATACTTCCATAGAGATTTATAACTTAGCTGGTTACAGTATTTACAATGAATGTGTTAGGCCCC
This sequence comes from Pinus taeda, assembly GCA_000404065.3. Taxonomy (NCBI): domain Eukaryota; kingdom Viridiplantae; phylum Streptophyta; class Pinopsida; order Pinales; family Pinaceae; genus Pinus; species Pinus taeda. Next base: position 2,599 of record APFE031604938.1, on the reverse strand, counting down.
TATACTACTAGTGTAGCCCCTTATTATTATTAGTACAACTCAATTATTATATTGATGTACCCATGTAGTGCCCATATTGTTACTATTATGCCCCATAGAAGCCCACTATTGTTATTATTGTGCCCTTACATTATTATTGTTATGTAGGCTCTGATTATGTTATGACCCCTTAGACTCCTATATATAGAAAGGAGGTCTTTTCATTTGTATCATCCAAGAATTGTTCATTTATGTAATGATAAAAAAGGTTGCCCTCTCGAAGAGGCTGAATTTTAAGGTGTTAATCTATCTTTTCTATCTTTTTCTTGAGATGGTTTCATATCATTTGGTATCAGAGCTTTGGATTCTAGGGTTTCGCTGCTCCAAACAAGTCATCGTGTCATTTTCGCTATAATTTTTTTATTTTTATTTTTATTTAT
>APFE031604933.1:18770-31948 GCA_000404065.3 Pinus taeda | reverse complement strand
TATTTTCATGAAGGCATTCGAAATTTTCACAAAGGAAACATATTCATTTTGTTACTATGAAGCCTCAGATAACATAGGGTAGAGCTAGAGTGGGCATGAAGCACTTTCACAATAGATGAAAGAGGGAATGGAAACACATTTTATAACACCATTTGACTAAGAAGACATGTTCTCAGAATTGGCCCAATGAAAAAACCCTATTGTTGATCTCAAAATGTTGGATTTGGGTCAAGCTAATGAATCAATCTCTTATAAATTGATCTATATTTTCATGTACTAGAAACAAAATGAATTTTTCAGTAGGTGTAGCTTCTTCAAGCTGGTGGGCTAGGGTTTGAACCTTCCAGATACAAATGTTGCCCTCTCGATTGAACAAGCTATAAAGAGACTATGATAAGAAATTATACGTGCACACCCTTTCCTCTATTGAGTGATAAGTTGGCTACTTCCTTTATGTAGATCCATGAAGCAACCCGAAGGAGTTCATCTCCTCTCACTAAGTGAAGTGGATTGACTAAGTGCACTTCGATGTGCTTCATTATCTTCATCCCACCTCCCCTTGATTAGAGAATTACCATATTGAATCAATGCCAGAAAAGGAAGCACAAACAAAAAAGAGTGACTATAACCTTTCATAAGCTATGGAGGTTCGAGTTCCTTTCCATACTACCAACTCTGCTATTGTTGTTGTGTTTTAATTCATGTTGAACAAAAGAAGTGTTGTAGGGGGATGCAGAAGATGCATAAGTGTGCAGAAGGGGGAACATATTACCCTTCCATACACTTCTTCTGCACACCTCCATAGAGTGATAAATAACAATAATCAAAAGCTCTAAAAAAATATAACAGTTAGACAATGCCTTTAATGTCCATAAAACCGTATGAGTGTTTTTGTACAATGGAATTGATGTTTTTTAAGATAATTAATAATATGTAGATTTTTCAATAAGGGAATATGAATCTACTTTGAGAAGTATGACATCAATTTCAATGTGTGCTTAATATTTGGTAACATTGAAATTGTCGTCTTTTTTCATGTGTGTAGAAGGAAGCTGATATTCCTTGCTCCACACACCCTTTCAAAGAAACAAAACATATGTGCGAAATAAGGGGTGTGCAAAGAAAGGAACATAAAATTCCTTCCACACACATGAAATTACAAGCATATAGGATCTTTCTTTTAATGAAAGGAAAAAGAGATGGAGTTTCTAAATTGAGATAAATGAAATAAAAAAGTTTAAATGAATTTGTAAAAGTTAAAAAAATGAATGCATAAATGTTTAAAATGAAATAAGAGGTAAAAAGTTTAAAATAAAAAAATATAACCCAAGGACACCACTCTCCCCACCCCTCACTTACATAAAGGACTTGGGAAGAACACTAGCAATGTCATGATAATAGTGTAAGTGTCAAGTTGACAGTGTCAATGTGAGCACTAGCAAAAGAAATAGCCATTTAGAATATTAGTATTTTTTTAAAGTTTAAAATGATTTGTCAGTCTCCCCAATGGGGCTGACAACTCGGATCATGAATTATTTGGTGGGGGCCTCATCGCCCTCACCCACATGTTAGTGTAATGAAACATCCCAAGCATGCCCCTTGACAATGGATCATCGATGTTTCTGGAGACACCACGTGATATAGTTGTTCAAGTGAAGGGTGGTATGCATTGTTGGTTGTTGAATGGTATGGGATTGGCGTTGAAAGGAGTTTTTTTCATTTTTGTTTTGCAGCGTAGCACTTCGGTTGTGCCATTCTCTACTTGCCAAACTACTATGAAAAATAAAGGAGCTTTACTAAGAATTGAATTTATTGTTAATGCTAGTCAAGGTACTCAATCAGAGTGGGTGTGGGATCTAAGATCAAAGGGGAAACCTCTTGATGCTAGGAGTATTGTAGCTACTTGGTTGGAATGTCAGTGGTTGGGTGAGGTTGGAAAGGTAGGAAATTAGTGAAGCACTTCGTGCTCCTATACTCTGGTAAGTTACGATTATTATGAATTAAAGAGAGGGATCATATGCTTGTTTTGTTCAAGGTCCCTCTGTCAAGTTGGTTGGTTAAATTTTGTTGGGTCATTGCTAAGAAGCTTAATGATAGGAAGAGGATATTGTCTTTAGTGACAGGCTTGTGGGGTAAGCTTCTGGGTGGTGAGAATGGGGATTGGTATGCTTGTTGTGTTTGGAAGGTGGACATTCTTATGTAATCATTTAGGTTCTGGAGAGTCGAGGGTTTTTTGGGTGGGTTAACTTCCCTCTAGCCATGGACAATTAGTCGTAAGGCACTGCGATATCTCACTCGGAATAGTTCTAGGAGTGTTGGGGATGAGATTGGTGTTACCGCTTAGGAGGTGCATTGGGTGTGGTGTTTTTTGAGCATCTCAAGTAACTCGGTATATCGAGACTCCATGCTTCAACAACGAGATCATGCTCATAAGGGAGGGGGATCACAGGGCCATGGGTTCATTCATCCTGAAGCCCATAACGACCTGGGGGAAGAGGTTGATCAACAAACCAAACTCTCTCCTGGTAGAATTGAGATGCCTCCTCCCTTTCACACGTTTGATGAATGCCTTCAACAGATTACAGAGCTCATGAAACATATGGCTCGGTTTAGGCACGAGGACAAAAATGAGGCTATTGGTTTGTTTAACGTCTTCTAATAGAACCAGTGGCGTATGTTGGAGAGGATGGCTTCATTGTGTCTAGGGAAAAAACATATTCATGAAAGACTTGCTAGAAAGGAAGGTAGAATGGAGCATATAGAAGTTCATGTCCATGATCATTTTCACCCTCCTCCATCTTTAGGAAATGGGCAAGGTGGCCCAGCTCTGGCTCTCCATCCTGATCAGTGATGCAAATTGGATGTTTTCAGGGTCTTGGAATATTTTGGTATTTTTGGGTTATTCGATTATGGTTATCTAGTCACTAGTGTAATCATTTTGTCTGTAATGTGGTTTTGCTTTCATCTTTAGGTCAACGAGTCTAGTAGGAGTGAGGCCTATAGTTTTGATTTGTGTAGCTGCTCACGATGTAACATGGATTTGAACTAATAGAAAATTTTGATTTACAAAGGAAAAAAAATTATTTGTCACTCGCAATTATTGAAAACAAATCACCCTCCACTAGGGGAATTGTGTCACATCAAGGCTTGCTCAACCAATGGAAAATTAGAAATAAGATTTCCAGAAATTAGAAAATTATTTATAAATTTTTAAAAGAGTAGAAATAGTTAACATTTTCTTGAAACTTTGATTAAAGTTGCAAAATCTCACAAACTAAGACACATTTAAGGGACTTTCACGCTGAGGCAATTGCTATAGTCCCTTGCTTCAAGAACTAAAAAATTCTATATTTCCTTATTGTTAATTTTTCCACTGTATTGTAATAAATTTTATCACATCTCTTTTTAAATTTTAAATCTATTTTATCCTCTCTTATTTTATTATTAACCATATTGAAATCCTTTACCTAATATCATCAATGCTATTTCTGCTCCAAAATGTTGCCAATACATTATATCCAATTGCACTCTACTCAAAGCCGCCATTTCTTTATCCCAATTTCCTTTCTAAGGAAATTGAGCAGAGCAGTTTTACATCGTCCCAGAGCCGGAATATCCAAGAACGTAGATAGTAGGAATGATGGGCATACAAATGAAAGACTGAAGTTAAGTTAGTGGGAAGGAAGGGCAGAAAGATGGAAGTCCTTTCTCATGTAAGCCCTCTCTAAAATACAAGGTATGTTTCAGTTGAAGAGGCTTCAAAGGAAGTTGACAAGTTGAGAATGCAATCCATATCTTTGAATCTTGACCAATTGGGAAGCTGGATTTGAGTACACCAACTGTTTAAGAATTTCTCATGAAACTTTTACTGCGTTTGTTCATAATGTTTCTGTTGACATGGGTACACTGCAAGTCTCCTTTCCTTATAGAATCCAATGAAACAAATGGAAATGGTACCATTTAACGCCGTGCCTCGAAAATATTGCTGGCTGGCTATTGGTTTCAACGTCCATTAGTTCATGTAACTGGACGAGTGACCTGTGACCTATGTTATCCGTGCTGTTTTTGTGACAAATTTGATTGGAAAAAATTGCAATAATGTGGAGGATACGTGACCGGTCCATAGTAGATGATGGGTACAATATTGTTCACTGTTGTTCCCTTGATATGTGGGTACGCACACAACAGAGGCCACAACATTGATTCTCACTCTGTAACATGCCATAAAAAGAAAAATGAAGGAGAGGATAAGTTCGCTTTATTGTATATTGTCGTTTCGCACGCCATGCGACATGCTACAAAAATGTGCAGAGGATACGTTGACTTTTAGTTAATTTTGTCAGGCCTCTATAGTCTATGGTGTTCTTGTTGCCAACTTATCTTGAATTTATAAAGTTTCACCATCACATCCTTGGATCAAATTTGGCTAACCATGAGTAAACATCCTCTCTATCATTAGACAATCTAAACATCCTGTCTATCATTAGACAACCTGTCAACTTGGAGACTATACACTATTGCTTAAGGACACGCGCATGTAAGTTTGAAACATCATCTCTGATCAGAATTGAAGCTGCCATTTTCTATGTGACAATGTTGGCAGATTAAAGGGCCTCCGTGGGCACATTAAGAAACAGATTAAGGCTTATGTGTGCTTCGAGTTGACCCTTCAAGCTCGTTACGTTTAGGTAGTGATGACGAAAATGTGGTTGATAGTCCAGTAACATGTAATGAGCTGCCACCTGACCAGCATCCATCGGTAAATCATTCCTGCTTGAGAAGAATATTTCGATGAATTGTTTTTATGCCATGGATATCCAAAGTAGATTGGTTGAAAGGAGTAATTTGGTGAATGATATAGAATCCCTCAGGTTAATTTCATTTCACCTCACAAATAGGAATTTATGAGATATGAATTAATGAGATTAATTATGAATTTATGAGATTAAGATGAAATGAAGATGTTTTATTTTATTAAAGCTGTATATTCAGTTTTGTTTTGAATTTATATTAGTTTTTTTTTATTAAAGATTTATAGTTTAATAATGAGAATTTAATTTTGTTATTTTTTAAATGTATTTATTTGTAAATGATGGGCTGATCTTTTATTATGAATCGATTTTTATTAGTTGGAATTTTTATTTTATTTTTAGATTTTATTTCATTTATTATATAAGTATTATATAATATATATATATAATATATTTTTTTTTTATAATAATATACCTTATTCCATCATGAATACAATTTTTTTGTGTGGCATATTTTCAACGTTAGATGATTATTATTATTAAAACTATTTTACCAAATTCAATTATAAAATATTAGGATATATATAATATATATATAATAATAATTATATATATATATAAAGATGTAATATAAATAAAATAAATATAATATAAGAAAAATATTTATTTTGTTGTTTATTTATGATGAAATTTTTAGCTTTATTATTTTTTAATTTAATTAAGTATATAATTTAAATAAGATGATAGTACTAACTAATTATGTAAAAGCTTTATTATTATTAAGTTTAATGAAATAATAATTAATTTATATTAACTATATAATCCTTATTATTATTAAGATTTGATTGAGATAATAATTAATTAATAATGTTTGGTTATTAAGATTTAATTGAAATGATAATATAGGAGTTATTTGAAAACAAACTATTATATTTTGAAATATTTTTTATTTTGAAAAAAACACTTATTACTACAAACAAATAAAGCTTAAAATGGTAAGTTTTGTAGTGATAACATTCCTATAAGGAACTGTATTGTTTTGGAAGAAGCTATTTGCAAAAGAGGGATTTGTTAGGTTAAAAGTTAACTAATTAATAATTAATAATAAATGATAAATGGATTATTGTATTTGAGATGAAAGGTTAATATTAATGGAAAATTGGGTATATATAAATATATATAATGTTGATGAAACATATTTTCTTATTTTATGTTTGTTTTTTTCACCAAAATTTCAATAATAGAATTGTTTTAATGAGCAATAATAAATGATAAATAGATTATTGTACTTGAGACCAAAGGTTAATATTAATGGAAAATTGGGTATATATAAATATATATAATATTGATGAAACATCATTTTCTTATTTTGTTTTTGTATTTTTCACCAAAATTTCAATAATAGAATAGTTGGTAAGATAACAATTGTAAAGTTTTGGAGGCAGCTCAATTGGTTAATTTGAGAGATGTGAAATTGTTGAAACTCAAAAGACCCTAAGTTCAAATCCCTCATGTTGTGATGCCATGTCCTTTTTGAAATAAAAATAAAATATTCTTTAATTAAAAACATGAATGAGGCTATAGTAAAAAATAATAATAAATATAAATGTTTAAGTTATTTTTATATTCATTGTGGTGACTGAGGTTAGTTGATGATAAATGTTTCACTCTGTACTCTTAAAAATAAATAAAATATTTTATAAACAAATTTTGAGAAATACAATAATTAAATAATAAAAATGTATATTTATTTATACTTTTCATAAATATTTCATTACATAACTTTTAATTTATTTTTACAATAACTTTCATAAAATGTGTAAATAATATTAAAATATATTAAAAATGTATTAAAGTGAATTAATTATTTTTATCAAATCTTAATCATTCCAAACAGTTCCATTTTCTAGACATATGTGCAAGCTCAATTTATAATAGATTTAAAACTTAGAAATATCTAAGATGTAAAATTATAATAGTCTTTTAATTTTTTCCATTATATTTAATCCCATCCTTCTTTTCCATTAATAATTTAAATAATTTTTGGTTCTTATGTAATATCTATCCAAACTTTGAACATTTCAAAAACTATTCATTACTATAATTAACTATAAAAACTATACATTCAAATCTTAAAAATTGAAATTTAAGAATCTTGTTTATTTAATTAACTAGAATTCTTTTAAGTATTTGGCTATTTCTTTTAGGATAACAAATTCAATCTCCTAGATAATATGAACTAATTTCCGTATTCATTTGAAACACTAAATAACCATGGAAAGAAAAATAACAATGGAAAGCATCCTTTATTTATGAATGAGATTTTTATTTTAATTTTCCAAATAAATTTTGTAAAAAAATATCATGAAATTAATAATAATTGTAGTATAATTGTAATATATGAATATAAAACATCGAAAGTATATTTCAGGTAAGAAAATGTAGTGAGGAGGAGGATAAATGTAAATGGGGGCTACCTATGCCCCCAATATTGTAGTATTAAGATAGCACTCATTCGAGGACATCCTCTCATTCTGTAGTTATCATATATCTCCAAAAATTCTAGCATGATCATTTGACTCTAGTAGCTCTCTCCTAATAATGATAAGAATGTTGGTTATACAAGTTTTTGTTGGATGTTATATAGCTATCCGATATAGTGGTATACTATAAATGCATTCACATGTGGTTGGCATGTATAGCGAAAATTCTTTATTTGACAAGTAACTATTATCTTTAGCGGTGATAGTTCAAGATGCCATCCCATCTTGGTAATTGGTCCATTCCATTTTGAACCTCCTTCCCTCATTTCTCTAAATGTCATTCCTTTCAACACCTTGATTTAAGGCTTTTTAGCTTCTTTCTCTATAAATTATATTATAAGTTATATTAATCATTGATTTAGCATTTCAAGTTAAATACACTATTCAAATAATTTAGCTTTGTAATAATAAATCTTGTACAAAATTTCTAAACACACTCCTTCCTTTCCTAAAATTCAATAATATTTGACTTCTCCTTGTTTTGAGTACTTATCACCTTCTTACTTTACAAATTCAATGGGGCACCTACTTTACCATTTTAAAATAAGCTTAGAACAATGAACTTGTTCCACATGTTATTTGGTCTCTTCCCTATGTTATTTGGTTTCATAGTGATAATGTGGGTCACGTTTCCAAAACTCCTTATCCCTGCATTGCATTTTCTTCATTTTCTTGCTCTATTACCCCACTCAATTCCTCTCTTATAATGCTTATCGATCCTTGTTTTGCAACTTTAACATGAATGTGTTCCATAACTCATTTAGTCCTGGCCTTTTCGATGAGCTTTCTACTCTATATTTAGTTTAACAATTAATTTAATTAATTCACCTACTTAGTTCATTTTTACAGTAAAAACTTGGTTTTTTAGTATTATGGTGTATAATGCATGTAAACATCAAGTTTTATCTCAATGTACTTTATATATCATACGGACTCTCTCTCCAATCGGAAAAGATGCAAGTTTATCATAACCCAAAACGCATAATCATGTACAAATGTTGTTTTCGAAATATAAGCTTAGAATTTAGTGTCTTTTCAAATAAATCATGTCTTGGTAGCCATGAGACATTATATATATGATGGGTATTTTATTTTATCAAAAAGGATGATATATTATTCTATCTTTTCGTAATGCATGTCAACATAATCATATCAAGGTTATAGTCGGCTATATGCATTCTAGATAGTTTTTCACTTAAAAAACCTAGAAATATTTCTACTTCTGTTGAGTGGATGTCATCGTGATATTCTCAATTCGATTTTGTATTTAAGCAAAATTAAAAAAAATATTTAGATTGTTGTTTTGTTTTACCACTATTTAGTGTTTTCTTAACACTTTTGTAACACTTCTGTAAATGTGAATAGTATTTTACACAAACTCTAAACCCAACTTTATATAAATAGTTTGGTTTTTTGGTAAATAATCTTTTTTAAACCCAATTTTATACAAATAGTTTGGTTTTAGGTAAATAATCTTTTTTTATGTGTTTTAGAATAGTAATTGCACGTAGACGCTGTAAAATTTAGTATGGATTGATGTGTAGCTATTAGGCAGTATATGGGAGATGTATAGTTGTTAGTCTTAATGTAAGAAATATAGTATGTCAACACTTTTAAATGTGGGCTCAATATGTTGAATTTTCTATCTATTGTTTATGTAAAGAGTTAAATTTTCGTAGGAAATAACTCATGGTAAATATTTATTTTTGGATTAAAAAATCACTACACTAATACCTAATAATCAATGCATGAATTAAATGCAACCATATCCATAAGTTATGGTATAAAATATGTGAGGTAGATTATCCACATGACATATATTATACAAAGACTACAATAAAACTTTCAAGTTATGGTCCAATCAAAAAACTCGAAAATATATATATATATATATATAAATATATATATATTTTTCAAAGTTAAACCTTATAAGTTGCATGGTTCAATGCTAAAATAATAATGGTACTATTATGCCTTTGCAGGAACTAATAATATTTTTGCAATCATATTTAACGTTAATTTAGGGGAAATGACCATTTTCACCACATTTTTCTAGTTAATTTTAATTAAAATCCACAAAGATTTTAAAAAAATGTAACTCAAGTTGTTTAATTTGTAGAATTCAAGTGCGTCTAGTGGATTTTTAAGGTGCTGAATTCATTTATGCATTTAAAAATACATGATTAAGGTGAAAAATTATATTTAAAAATAGATGATTCGGATGAAAATTTATATTTTGTCTATAAGTTAGACTAGGTCATTAACTAATAAGCAAATAAAAAATTAATACTTACAATATAACAAGATTATTGACCATGAATGATCAGGAGCTCAGGACCAAGTGCCATAAAATGCTCAAAAATGAAAGTGCTCAGAACTGGTTCGAACCTAAACAACCGGATAGAGCTCTTCCTCCTGATTCCGACGAAATATGATCTCCCTATGAGAAAGTTATGCCAAAAAAGAAAAAAAGCCCAATAACACTGAATTTATGAATTTAAAAAATAAATTTGAAAAAGAATATTCCATAGAATATTCCTTGGAATATTCTAGGGAATATTCCAGTTATGGGCCAATCAGAAGTTGCCATGTGGCGCGTATGTTAAAGTTTTAAGCAGCCATAAGTTTCGACCACGTGACCTGCCTTATAACACTCCCACGCTTTATCGTTGAACCATGAGCACTGAACTTGTTTAAGGTGCGAAACAAACTTTTGTTAAATTTTGAATTTGGTTAAGGGCGGGGCCCAAGGGGGCCGACTCCTAAGGGCCAGCCCCCATGCATATGACCACAATGCACAAAACCGAGGTCTAACTCCTAATCACGCGCCCAAAATTAAAACGATCATCACTTTAAGTTTTGAGGTGGTCACATTATATATGGTGGAAAATATGGGTTAAAAATGGTTCTAATAATTGTTCATTAAAAGGCTTGGTGCAAACTCCAATGGGGCTAACCACCAAATCAATCGCCGGAAAAATGCGTTCATATGCGCAGTTATGTCAAACATTAAACTAGCAGTCAGATTGGCAGAAGTTTTGGCGGACTACCAAATTTGGGCAGTCCCGCCATAATTGGTGTGCCTAACTGGCCCTAACTATAGTTAGCTAGAGTCTTTCTAGGGCCAACTGGCAGAAGACTTCAATGAGCCATAACTTTGACTAGGAAAGTCCTTTTTGGATGATTTTTATTTAATTTTTTTTTTTTGACCTTCTGAAGCCATTGGCAAAGGTTTCACAGCCATCTGAGGTCGTTTATAGGTGATTTTGCTTCGGGGAAGTTCCAGGAGCCATTAGGGCCAAACCAATTTGGGAGCTGCATTGGGATGTGAGTAGCCAGTGAATGTGAAACGAAGGTCAGTCCTGAAGGTTTTCAACATTTCGAACCCATTTTTACAACTTGTTTTGCCTATTGAGGAATTCTTCTCATTATTTAGCTTCAGGGAAGCTTTCAGGGCCACTAGGCCCATTTCAGTGATTGAGTTATTTGGGGGATGCAGTGCTCATTTTGAGCAAATGAATAGTCATTTTTTTATGTCAGATATGTGCTGGAGACATTAGTATAGTTTTCAAAGACAATTGAAGCATTCTGAAGGATTTTTTTCCATTAAGAAGCTCATGGAAGCTCAGTGCACCTACTGCAGGAATCAAGTCCAAGGGAGCCTAGATCTACCTGCACAAATAGGATAGCCATGATAAGGATGTATATGGTTTTTCTAAACCCATAGGTTCAGTTAGTTACCTTTAGGAGTTGAGTGTGGAACTTGTAAAACAATTCAAACCATAATCCCAAAGAGGCAAGTCTAGTTGACTAGAGCTCACAGGAGATGTATCCCATGAGATTGGGGTGAACTCCTTATTAAATTTGTTGCTATGTGTGATGTTTATTTGTTGCCTTTTATGTCTGATATATATGTTTAATATCAACTAAAACAAATCAAGCTGAGACACATAAACATAAGAAAAAACATACACCTCTTTCAAGCTAAAATTCGACATAACGTCCAGTTCAAGCAAGATCTATTTTTTGAATCTCAATGTTTACTCCTTATTTCTTTAGGTAGAGTCTGTAGAGGGCTAGGTAGCTTTTGGATCTCATTCTCTCTTTAGAGGTGACATATACATTAAGTGCCCCTACAATCTATCTATGTATTAGAAATAAGAAGCTCACATATTTGCAGATTTAAACTTTGGAAATGGATACCTTGCACCCTTAAACAAGTACATTCCATTTTCATATCAATGAATATTCACCTCCATTTTACCATGGATATTATTAACATGTAAATATGATTTGTTACAATACCATGGGCCAATATTGTGGCTTATGAATACCCCATGGCCAAAAACCATAACTCATTTTACAATCAAAATATTTTATAAACATTTTATTTTAATTTAATTTTATAATATGTTTTTAATTAAATCTAAAAGAAAAAAGGTTATACTTTTGAGATATATCTAAACCCCTTACCCTCACAACCCCTTAAAAATATTATGTGGATATTCCATAGAGAATAAATCAAGGTTTTAATAAAATGAAAAATGACAATACTTTTATATAGAGATGTAATTTATATTATTATCATTCCAAACAAAGTTCCATTTCTAAACATTATGTTAAGTTCATTTTATAATAAGACTTAAAACTTAGAATATCTAAAATTGTAAAATTATATAATCTCTTAGATTTTTCCATATAAATTTAATCTCATCACTCTTTTCCATTAATACTTTGAATAATTTTTGGTTCTTCTAATGAATGTAATGTGTATCCAAACCTTGAACATTTTAAAAACTATTCATTACTTTGATTAACTACCAACACTTACACATTCAAATATTAAAAATTGCAATTTAAGAATCTTGTTTATTTGATTAACTAGAATTCTTTTAAGTATTTGGTTATTTCTTTTATGATAACATATTCAATCTCCTAGATAAAATGAAATAATTTACCTATTCATTTGAGACACCAAACTCAAAACTAAATTTATATAAATAGTTTGGTTTTTAGGTAAATAATAATTTTTTTAATGTGTTTTAGAATAGTAATTGCACCTAGATGCTCTAAAATTTAGTATGGAGGGATGTGTAGTTATTAGGCACTATATGGGATATGTATAGTTGTTAGTCTTAATGTAAGAAATATAGTATGTCAACTCTTTTCAATGTGGGCTCAATATGTTGAATTTTCTATCTATTTTTTATGTAAAGAGTTAAATTTTCGTAGGAAATAATTGATGGTAAATATTTATTTTTGGATTAAAAAATCACTACACAAATATCTAATAATCATGCATGAATAATGCAACCATATCCATAAGTTATGGCATAAGATATGTGAGGTAGCTATCCACATGACATTATATTATGCAAAGGCTACAATAAGATTTTCAAGTTATGGTCCAATCAAAAACTTGAAAAATAGTTTTTTAATATATATATATATATATATATATATATATATATATATATATATATATCAAAGTTAAACCTTATAAGTTGCATGGTTCAATGTTAAAATAATAATGGTATATTATGCCTTCGCAGGGAGTAATAATAATTTTATAATCATATTTAAGGTTAATTTAGAGCAAATGACCATTTTCACAACATTTTTCTAGTTAATTTTAATTAAAATCCACAAAGATTTTTAAAAAATGTAACTCAAGTTGTTTAATTTGTAGAATTCAAGTGCGTCTAGGGGATTTTTAAGGTGTTGAATTCATTTATACATTTAAAATGCATGATTAAGGTGAAAAATTATATTTAAAAATAGATGACTCAGATGACAATTTATATTTCGTCTATATGTTAGACTAGGTCATTAATTAATAAGCACATAAAAACTTAATACTTACAATATAACAAGATTCCTGACC
>APFE031604933.1:0-18583 GCA_000404065.3 Pinus taeda | reverse complement strand
TTAAAAATTGCAATTTAAGAATCTAGTTTATTTGATTAAATAGAATTCTTTTAAGTATTTGGTTATTTCTTTTATGATAACAGATTCAATCTCCTAGATAAAATGAAATAATTTACATATTCATTTGAGACCCAAATAACCGTGGAAAGTATTCTTTTATTATGAATGAGATCTTTATTTAATTTTTCAAATAATTTTATAAAAAGTTTATGAAATTAATTATAATTGTAGTTTAAATATAAAACATTAAAACATTTACAATTTCATGTAAGAAAATGTAGTGAGAGGAGAATAAATATATTCCCCAATGGGGGCTACTTATGCCCCCAACATTGTGCTATTAAGATAGCACTCATTCGAGGGAAGCCTCTCATTGCATAGTTAGCATATACCTCCCAAACTTGACTCTAGTAGCTCTCTCCTAATGATGATAAGAATGATGGCTATACAAATTTATGTTGGATTTTATATAGTTATCCAATATTGCTACCACTATGAACTATAAATACACTCACATGTGGTTGGCATGCATAGTGGAAATTCTATATTTGACAAGTAGCTATTATCTTTAGCGGTGATAGTTTAAGATTCCATTCTATTTGAGTAATTGGTCCACTCCGTTTTGAACCTCCTTCCCTCATTCATCTAAATGTCATTACCTTCAATGTTTTACTTTAGTGCCTTTTAGATTCTTTCTCTATTAGTTTCATTTATCATTAGTTTACCATTTCAAGCTTGGACACACTATTCAACTCATTTAGTCTTGTAAGGTTAAATCTTGTACAAAATTTTAAACTCCCTCCTTCCTTTCTTGAAATTCAATAATCTTTGACTTCTCCTTGTTTTGAGTACTTATCAACGTCTTACATTACAAATTCCATGGCCACCTGCTTTACCATTTTAAAATGAACGTGGAACAATGAACTTGTTCCCCATGATATTTGGTCTCTTCCACATGTTATTTGGTTTCATAGTGATAATGTGTGTCACATTTCCAAAACTCCTTATCCCTGCATTGCATTGTCTTCATCTTCTTGCTCTATTGCGTGACTCAATTCCTCTGTTATAGTGTCCATCAGTCCTTGTTTTGCAACTTTAACATGAATGTGCTCCATAACTCGTATAGTCTTTTTGTTGGCCTTTTGATGAGCTTTCTAGTCTATATTTAGCTCAGCAATTAATTTAATTAATTCACCTACTTAGTTCTTTTTACACTAAAAACTTAGTTTTTATTATTATTTTGTATAATGCATGTAAACATGAAGTTTTTATCTCAATGTAGTTTATATATCATACCGACTCTCTCTCCAATCGGAAAAGATACATGTTTATCATAACGCAAAACGCCTTATCATGTACAAATGTTGTTTTCGAAATATAAGCTTAGAGTTTAGTGTTTCTTCAAATAAATCATGTCTTGGTAGTCATGAGACATTATATATATGATGGGTATTTTAGACATTATATATATGACGGGTATTTTATTTTATTAAAAAGGCTGATAAATTATGCTACCTTTATGTAATGCATGACAACATAATCATATCAAGGTTATAATCGGCTATATGCATTCTAGATAGTTTTTCATTGAAAAAACCTAGAAATATTTCTACTTGTGTTAGGTGCATGTCATCGTGATATTCTCAATTCGGTTTTGTATTTAAGCAAAATCAAATAAATACGTAGATTTTTGTTTAGCTTTACAATAGTTTTAGTGTTTTCTTAACACTTTTGTAAATGTGAATAATATTTTACACCAACTAAAAACCCAATTTTATATAAATAGCTTGGTTTTTAGGTAAAGAATATTTTTTTTATGTGTTTTAGAATGGTAATTTCACTTATATGCTCTACAATTTATATGCTCTACAATTTAGTATGGAGGGATGTGTAGCCATTAGGTATTATATGGGAGATGTATATGTGTTAGTTTCAAAGTAAGCAATATAGTATGTCAACACTTTTAAATGTGTGCTCAATATGTTGAATTTTTATTTATTTACATGTTATTTCTATTCATTTTTTATGTAATGAGTTAAATTTTTGTAGGAAATAATGGATGGTAAATATTTATTTTTGGATTAAAAAATCACTACACAAATACTTAATAATATCATTGCATGAATATGAGAACATATCCTAAATTATGGCATAAAATATGTCATGTAGTATTGACATGACATATTATTATGCAAAGACTACATTAGACCTTCAAGTTATGGTCAATCAAAAGTTTTTTAATATATTAAATTATATATAATTATATATATTATATATATATATATATATTTATATATTTATTATAATTTATATATTATAATTATATCAAAGTTAAACATTTTATAAGTGCATGGTTCAATGCTAAAAATAATAATTGGTAGTTATGCCTTCACAAGAGGTTAATAATAATTTTGTAAACCCTATTAAGCTTAATTTAATATGAATGCGTTTTCATGACATTTTTCTAGTTAATTTTAATTAAAATCCACCAAGATTTTTAAAAAATGTAACTCAAGTTGTTAAATTTGTAGAATTCAAGTTCCCCGAGGGGATTTTTAAGTTGCTGAATTTATTTATGCATTTTAAATGCATGATTAAGGTGAAAACTTATATTTAAAAATACATGATTCTGATGAAAATTTATATCTTGTCTATAAGGTAGACTAGGTCATTAATTAATAAGCACATAAAAACTTAATACTTACGATATAACAAGAATTCTTTAAACCTGAATATTCACCCCCCATTTTAATGGATATTATTAATATGTAATATGATTTGTTACATACCATGGGCCAATACTTGTGGGTTATGAATTACCCCATGCCCAAAAACCATAACTTCATTTTTTACAATCAAAATACCTCTATTAACATTTATTTTAATTTAATTTCTATAAGATGTTTTTAAATTAATTCTAAAGGAAAAAGGTTTATACTTGTTAGATATAATCTAAACCCTCTTTACCCTTCACAACACTAAAAATATTATGTGGATATTCCATAAAAATATTCAAGGTTTTAATTAAAATGAAAAAATGAGAATATTTTGTATAAGAAAATGTGAAATTTATTTATTATCATCCCAAGCAAAGTTCCATTTCTAAAACATTTTTTCAGCTCAGTTTTATAATAAGACTTAAAACTTAGAATATACAAATTATAACAGTTATATAATCTTTTAGATTTTTCCATATATCCCTTCGCTCTTTTCCATTAATACTTAAAATAAATTTATGTTCTTCTCATAAATATAATATATAACCAAACTTTGAACATTTCAAAGGCTATTCATGACTATGATTAACTACCAAAACCTACACATCCAAATCTTAAAATCTGGTTTATTTGATTAAGTAGAATTTTTTTAAGTAGTTGGTTATTTCTTTTATGATAAATTCAATCTCCTTGATGAGATGAACTAGTTTACATATTCATTTTAGAAACCAAATAACCATGGAAAGTATCATTTATTTACTAATGAGATTTTTATTTTAATTTTTCAAATAATTTTGTAAAATATATCATGAAAATTTAAATAATAATTATATTATATGAATATAAAACATTGAAAATATTAAAATTTCATGTAAGAAAATGTAGTGAGAGAAGGATAAATGTATTCCCCAATGGGGGCTACCTCTACCACCAACATTGTGGTATTAAGATAACAATCATTCAAGGGCATCTTCTCATTGCGTAGTTAGCATATACCTCCCAAAATTCTAGCATGATAACTTTACTCCAGTAGCTCTCTCCTAATGATGATAAGAATTCTAGCATGATAACTTTACTCCAGTAGCTCTCTCCTAATGATGATAAGAATGATGGTAATAAAATTTTTTGTTGGATTTTATATAGTTATCCGATATGCCTACCATTATAAATGCACTCACATGTGGTTGGCATGCATAGTGGAAATGCTATATTTGACCCGTAGCTATTATTTTTAGCAGTGATAGTTCAAAATGCCATTGTATCTCAATAATTGGTCCACTCCATTTTGAACCTCCATCCCTCATTTCTCTACATTGCTCTAAATTTCATTACCTTCAACCTCTTGCTTTAGTGCCTTTTAACTTCTTTCAATATTAATTTCATTAATCATTGATTTACCATTTCAAGCTGAACACACTATTCAACTCATTTAATCTTGTAGTGATAAATTTTGTACAAAATTTTTAAATTCCCTCTTCCTTTCTTGAAATTGAAAAGAAATTCAATTATCTTTGACTTCTCCTTGTTTGGAGTACTTTTCAACTTCTCACATTACCGATTCCATGGGCACCTACTTCACCATTTTAAGATGGACGTGGAACAATGAACTTGTTCCACATGTTATTTAGTCTCTTGCATAGGTTATTTGGTTCATAGTGATCATGTGTATCATATTTCTAGAACTCCATATCCTTGCATTGCATTTTCTTCATCATCGTGCTCTATTATCCCACTCAATTCCTATGTTATAATGCCCATCAATCCTTGTTTTGCAACACTAACATGAATGTGCTCCCTAACTCATTTAGTCCTTTTGTTGACTTTTTTTTAATGAGCTTTCTACTCTATATTTAGTTTTCAACCATTAATTTAATTAATTCACCTACTTAGTTCAATTTTACACTATAAACTGATTTTATTATTATTTTGTATGATGCATGTAAACATCAAGTTTTTATCTCAATGTAGTTTATATATCATACGGACTCTCTCTCCAATTGGAAAAGATACAAGTTTATCCTAACCCAAAACGCCTAATCATGTACAAATGTTGTTTTCGAAATATAAGCTTAGAATTTAGTGTATTTTCAAATAAATCATGTCTGGGTAGTCATGTGACATTATATATATGAAGGGTATTTTATTTTATCAAAAAGGCTGATAAATTACTCTACCTTTATGTAATGCATGTCAACGTAATCCTATAAAGGTTATAATCGGCTCTACGCATTCTCGATAGTTTTTCATTGAAAAAACATAGAAAATATTTCTCGGTCTGTTAAGTGCATGTCCTCGTGATATTCTCACATCAATTTTGTATTTAAGCAAAATCAAAAAAATATTTAGATTTTACCATGGTTTAGTGTTTTCGTAACACTTTTGTAAATGTGAACAATATTGTACACAAACTCAAAACCTTAGATGTGAAAAATATTTTACACAAACTCGAAACCTAATCTTATATAAATAGTTTGGTTTTTAAGTAAAGGATTTTTTTTGTGTGTTTTAGAACCATAATTGAAACCTAATTTTATATAAATAGTTTGGTTTTTAAGTAAAGGATTTTTTTTTTTGTGTTTTAGAACCATAATTATACATAGACGCTCTATAATTTAGTATGTTCTATAATTTAGTATGGAAAATGTATAGTTATTAGATAGTATACGGGAGACGTATAGTTGTTAGTCTTAACCTAAGAAATATAGTATGTCAATACTTTTAAATGTGGGTTCAATATGTTGAATTAAAAAATAATTTATGGTAAATATTTATTTTTGGATTAAAAAATCACTACACAAATACTTAATAATCATGCATGAATATTGGAACCATATCCATAAATTATGGCATTAGATATGTGATGTAGTTATTGACATGACATTATATTATGCAAAGACTACAATAAGACCTTCAAGTGATGGTCCAATCAAAAGTTGAAAAAATAGTTTTTTAATAATATTAAAAAATATATATTTATTTTTCAAAGTTAAACATCACAAGTTGAATGGTTCAATGCTAAACTAATAATGGTAGATTATGCTTTCGCATGGACTAATAATAATTGTGTAACCATATTTAAGGTTAATTTAAGATGAAATGACCTTTTTCACAATGTTTTTCTAGTTAATTTTAATTACAATCCACAAATATTTTTAAAAAATGTAACTCAAGTTGTTTAATTTGTAGAATTCATGTGCCTTGAAGATTTTTTAAGGTGTTGAATTCATTTATGCATTAAAAAATGCATGATTAAGGTGAAAAATTATATTTAAAAATGCATGATTCTGATGAAAAATTACATTTCGCCTATATGTTAGACTAGGTCATTAATTAATAGGCACATAAAAATTTAATACTTACAATATAACAAGATTCTTAACCATGCATATTCACCCCCATTTTACTATGGATAATTTAACATTAAATATGATTTGTTACATACTGTGGGCCAATACTGTGGCTTTATGAATACCCCATGCCCAAAAAACCAAAACTCATTCATAAATCAAAATATTTTATAACTTTTACTTACTTTTAATTTTATAAGAATGTTTTTTAATTAAATCTTAATGAAAAAAGGTTATACTCTGAGATAGATCTACCCTCCTACCTTCAGAACCAACACTAAAAATATTATGTGGATATTCCACAGGAGATTAAATCAAGTTTAATAAAATGAAAAATGAGAATGTGTTTTATAGTAGAGCAGATGTGAAATTAATTGATATAATACTACGAATGATCCATGCTAAGAGAAGATAAAATTCTTTCACTCCAAAAGAGGTTTGATCCCTCGGGTGCATAGTACGATTCATATTGAAGATGGATATAGGATAGTTGTCTATAATATATATATTATATATATATATAGTATATAAAATTCAGATCATGTCATTTGTTATACATGAGATATAAGAAAATTGCTTTTTCCATTCTATCATTGTATAGGATTTCACATTACATATTGTGTTATTATTTTTTATGTTTCCATAGTTATTATACATAGGGTAGGCATCGTATTATGGATTCAATTTTTCCCTTCAACATGTATTGTTATGTAATGATTGTTATTGTTGTCTTTGTACAACACAATGTCATGTGGATAACTACCTTAGCCACAAATTTTTGATGTAATTGCAATATTCATGCCATGATCCTTAGACACTTTTAGATTTTTAATTGTTAATCTTCATAATAAAATTCCAAAAAATCAAATCCTTGAGAATAGCTCATACTCGCGTAAATTCCATAGTTACCATCAATTACTACCAATCATAATTTAAGCGGTATTTGCATAAAAATTGGATAGGAACAAGTTGTAAATAAATATACTTACCATGAGTTGTTAGTGCCCACATTATTTATATTTTCTTCAACACTTTAATAAGTTGGAGTAAAAATGTAAATGTGTGGACTTATTAAGTAGGAATAAAAGTGTAAATTTGAAATTATAGTGGTTTCTACCCTCCAAAATTTATGCAAGTATTTCCCCCTTAGTAGGAATTTTTTTTTTTAGTTTCATATATCAAAGGTTGCATGATTTTTTTAAGAAAAACACAACATTAATTAAAGATGAGATCAATATTGTAGTTTCAGAAAGTGATATTTCATTAGAAGAAGCATGTTTATATACTTCTAGCAATAACATTGACTAAGTACTTGAATATGAGATATCTCACCATATAACTCCATGAAAAAATGATTTTGTTGCACATTATGCCAATGATTATGGTAGATTACATTTGGAAAACACACACTTCTTTAATATTAATTGAGTGGAAGATGTTCAAATAGAGATGACATGGACATAATATCTTGATGAAACAAGCTAGGCATATTTTAGAGGTGTGCATGAACTTTATCAATGGGGAAAAATTAAACGATGGGGGTTCTCCATAAGATTTGGTAAATGTGGCTAGAGAATTAGTAAAATGTCATTGGTTATAGCTAGAGGATTTAAGAGACGAACCTTGCACACATTTAGGGTGACAAAAAAATAATGGATGTGGTTGTCGTTGCAAAAGAAAGAAACTCAATGGATTTATGACATAAGTTCTTAGGTCACATGAGAAAAAAGGGCCTAAAAAT
This sequence comes from Pinus taeda, assembly GCA_000404065.3. Classification (NCBI taxonomy): domain Eukaryota; kingdom Viridiplantae; phylum Streptophyta; class Pinopsida; order Pinales; family Pinaceae; genus Pinus; species Pinus taeda. The sequence continues at coordinate 10,778 of APFE031604933.1, read as the reverse complement.
ACTTGTTGGCAGAAATATTCTTCAAGTATTGGCATTGATGTCAACAAACAATATTTGATGTAATGTCTTGTATGCTTTGTAATGATTTTAATGAATTATATTGTATGGTTGTGAAATCGATTAGGCCTAGGTGTTGATTTCCTGAAGTTGAGTTGCAAGTCTAGGATGATGATGGTTGAAGTTTCCAACTTTATAGAGATTATCACGGTGTTACCATTGTTATAGAGTGACACTACCACACTACCGTGGTATTTTCATGGCCCACACATGGCACTTACTGCAGGATTCTAGGTATATGCCCGCAACATTTCGTGTAGGGTGCGAAAAGAAAATCCTCAAGAAAATTTAAAGGTAATCTCCCATGCTATTTGTTTTACCAAGTCATGTTCATTCGACATCATCAAAATATCATGATTAAGTTTGAATTATCTCTCATTCAATGAAGATGATGGTGGATTGAGTCAAAAAGAAAAATTTCAATGCACTGGACCGAATCAGTAATGTATAAACATGAGTTTTTTTCTCTCCACTTATTCTTGTAATTATTGTTTAATCATTCTAGAAATTTTATTTATATGAGAAACATTCATTAAGGAATGGTTCGATCATTTGATAGAGTGAAGTATTACAATGCATTGTGAGCCAATTGCGTGAGGAGATTTTTGCCCAATGACTATAGCAACTTACTGAAGTAGATCAGAGATATAACAACTATTACTGAGCATATAAAAAAGAGTGTATTATGAAGAGGTGTGAAGGTTTTAGGTTTATAATGTGTTGAAGATTTGTCTCCGAGCTATAGCTTTTGTTGAGGCACTTTCAAGAGGCCGCCAAAGGGGATTGTAAAAAAGTTATATTTATTCCATATATGTTGTTTCTTGTATCAATTTAGTGAAGTAATTGCTTTGTATTTACATATAAATTTCATATTTATAGTTATTGAGGTTATGGCTTAAATCAAGTGGAGGCTTTCTATATTGTTGTAAGGGTGGTGGCTCCTTTTTTGTTATGTCCAACAAAAGAAATTAAGGAGTAGTGGCTCATAGCTAGTTGGGGCTAGCTCTTTATTATAAAAGAAAATATTTTCTAATTATAAAAGAGAAGAATAAGAAGTACAATGGTTTTATTACCCTAGATGGTTTCCACCTAAATTTATGGTGCTCTTGTATTGTGCTAATTGTGCTTTCATTGTTGCATCTTTTGTATATTTGTTTTATCTTTTAAAAATCCATAATTTTGTAAAATCGTATGGAATATTGACTCACTGTCCCACCCCTTCTTAGTATTTATTGATCCCAATAATTGGTATTGGAGCAAGCTCCTTTGAGTGTAGCTGAATCATTGGAAGGAAATGTAAATGGGATCATGACTTCTCAAGACTCTAGAGTGCCTATTTTTTATGGAGAAAACTATGCAGTATGGAAGCTAAGGATGGAAGCATATTTGATGAATTCAGGTGTTGCTATTAGAGAAAATATTGTGCTAGGATATATAATTCCTTCTACTTTTCCTATGTATCCTTATGGAAAGAAGGTCTATGAAAATAATGTGAAGGAAAAAAATTCCATTTTGAGTCGATTCAATGAGAGTGAACTCATTAAAATGATGCATTGCAAGTCATCAAAGGATGTTTACGATAAACTCTAGAATAGCTATGGAGGAAATGAAAAAATGAAGAAGGAAAAGCTTAAGACCTATAAAATGAGGTTTGGTAGTTTGAAGATGAGAGGTGAAGAAAGTATTGGTGAATACATTTGTAGAGTTGAGGAAATTGCAAACTTGATCAAAGGTGTAGTGAAATGCTAGAAGATTAAGTGACCATTCAAAAAATATTGAGATCCCTACCAACTAGGTTTGATGAAAAAGTTTCAGCCATTAATTTAATGCAATATTTGAGTTCCGTCACCATGGAAGAACTACTTAGGACCCTCACTTCATATGAGATGTGAATTGGGGAAGAAAGATCAGATTTTAGAGAAGAAACCTTCAAGGATTCCAAGAAATCCAAGGAATGTTCCAAGAAATCCAAGGAACCTTAAAATAAATCTAAAGAATATGAAGAATATTCTAGGTATGAATTAGATCAGGAATTTTCTAGGAAGCTGGAAAGGGGATCTGACAAATATAAAGGAAAACTCCCTTTGAGATGTTTTGATTATGGAAGGGTTGGAAATTTTTCATCAAAGATTCGATACACAAGAGAATAAAAGGAGGAAAAGCAAAAGGAAGTGAAGGGAAAGAGAAAATTCTAAAGATATCATAAGGTAAAGCTCAAAATAAAAAAAAAACTTCTACTTCTCAAGGAGTTAGCCATGATCCATCAACAAAGGAGGAGCATGATGAGTGTGTTCTCATGGCCTTGGAATCCAAGGATGTATTTTATTTTGAAGAAGAAATGGGAGTCTACTATGAAGGAGAGCTCATTAGTTCATTGGATGAGTTGAGTAAACCAAGGAAAAATAACAAATTGTTGTAGGTGGAACTACGGAAAATAAAGGAATATATGTCCCATTCAATTGATGAATCCTTGAAGGCACAACTCGGAGATCTTGAAATATTCAACAAAGTTTTGATCTAGCAGTTGAAGGATAAACAAATAAATTTAGCTGAGTTAGAAGTAGAGAATGAATATCTCAAGTTGAAAATATGTGAGATTCAAGATCTATCTCATTAAGAAGACATAATTTATTTGAAAACACAACTATAGGAGGTAAAATGAAAGGGGGAAATTATCGCTAATCAGCTGGGAGATTGGGATAGGTTTTGTTAAAAAATTGAAGCAAAAGTTGTGGCATTGAGATTATATATGAAGAAAGAAAAATATCAATCATATATGAATCTGAAATTTGTGAATAAAATTGTGGATATTATTAGTATGCAAAGGTCTATTGAAGACAACACTGGCATAGGGTTTGAGACCTCTCAACAAGATACAAAAATTAAACTAAGCATAAGCTATGCAGATGCACCAAAAGAAAAGGGAAGCCAAGCAAATACTCCATCTAGCAACAAGAGAAATCAAATAATATTGATCTAGAACAATCAATAGAAATTATTCAAGGAAATACTGAAAACCAGTGGGAGAAAAAACAAGGGACCAATAAAATCGACTCCCTCTCATTGGATATATAATGTTAGGTATCTAAATTTATTTTATGTCTATTGTTTTTCATGTCATAATTTTGCGCACAAAGGCTTCAATTATAGAATGAATCTATTTGCCAAAAAAGGTGTTGCTAGATTGAGAGTTGTTCAAAACTCTAAAATCTCATTTGTTGATAGTAGAAATTCTCTCTCCACTAATGAATAGAATAAAATGTTTTAGATGTAACCATTTTGGCCATAAGGCAACTGAGTGCAGATCTAGTTTTGCTAGTCCTCCTATGAAGTAGATTCATGAGAGACCGCCTCAACAAAAAGTGGTAAGAATATGAAAGGAGAAATTAGATAGATTTGAAAAATGTGAGTTAGCATTGACAACCCATTATCAATATGAGCAATGGCTTGTTGACAGTGGGTTCTCCAAGCATATGAAAAGTGATAAGAACAATTTTTTGTATCTAAAAGAGTTCGAGAAATGAAATGTTAGTTTTGGCAATGATGCTCGAACTCCAATCAAAGGAAAAGGGATTGTAAGGTTGGATGGTAAGACCAAGGGTTAAAATGTACTTTACGTGGATGGATTGAAGCACAATATTCTATGTGCAAGTCAAATGTGTGATAATGGCTATGATGTAATTTTCAGATCTAAAGATTGTGCAATAAGAAGTATTAGATATGGAAATTGGTGCGAAAATAAATAATAAACGACATCAATATGTATGTATTTGATGATTCCAGAGTTAAGGGATGTATGAACAAAGCATATGAATCATGGTTGTGGAATAGAAGAGTGGGCCATGTGAATTTTGACAACCTAGTCAAGATCAACAAAAGTGAAGCAATTATAGGGTTGCCGAAATTGTCTAAATGGACAAAATCATATGCAAATCATGTTGGTTTGGAAACAAACAAAAGGTTCACTTAAATACTAAGGAATATTTGAAATCTATACCCTTGGAGTTAGTCCATACCGATATTTGTGGGCCTACATTAAATGGAATTTAAGAGCAGAAATGTACTTCATCATGTTCATTGATGATTTCACAAGAGCTACCTGGATCATGCTAATGAGAGAGAAATTAGAATCCTTCAACAAATTTAAAATTTGTAAAGCTCAATTTGAGAATGAGAAGGATTTGAAGATCAAGTGTGAATATTCGATAGAAGAGGTGATATATGTGCAAGGAGTTTGAATAATTTTGTGAAGAGTATGGCATTATAAGACAACATTCAATTGCCAAAACACCTCATCAAAATGGTGTGGTGGAGAGGAATAACATGTTAATTTGAGAAATGGCATTAGAAATGATGGATGAGGCTAATGTTGCACATACATTTTAGGGAGAAGTTGTACAAAATTATACTTAAGAAAAATAGTGACACGACACCTCATGAACTATGGAGAGGGAAGCAAACAAAAGTAGACCATCTCAAAGTTTTTTGTAGCAAATTCTATATAAAACTGAATGATGAAAATATTGGAAAAATTGATTCATGAGATGATGGAGGCATTTTTCTTGGTTATTCATTCAAAATAAAACACTACAAGTACTGCAAAAAAAGGACCAAGAAAATCGGAGTGCATTGATGTCATAATGGATGATATCAGTACCAAAATATGAAAAGGATAAAGAAATTGATGTATATTATGATTTCATACAACATGAAGATTAATAAGTGCTAGACGAGGAATAAGAATAGGAAGAGAACACCCCCTTAACAAGAAAGGATCCTCTTAGTCACATACAAAAGAGGCATCCTCAAAGCCAAATCATTGGGAATAAGGAGTTAGGAGTACAAACAAGGACAAGATTGATGACCAATATGAACCAAACATGTTTTTCATTGTTTTCCTAATTAGAGCCAAAGAACTTAAATGAGGCTAGTGAAGATAAAAACTAGATCAAGGAAATGAATGAGGAGTTAGACCAAATAAAAAAAACAACACTTCAGAGCTACTACCAAGACCAAAAGACAAGAATATAATGGGAACCAAATGGGTCTACAAGAAAAATTTGAATGAAGAACACCAAGTGGTAAGAAGAAAGACAAGATCGGTATACAAAGGGTATACACAAGTAGAAGGTGTTGATTTTAAAGAAACCTTTATATTGGTAACTATATTACATGCCATTAGAATATTATTGGAATTTGCATGCCATAAGAATGGCTTTCATGTAAGATTTATTGAATGGTGAATTAGAAGAGGAAGTATACGTAGAATGGTCAAAAGGATTTTAGTTGCTTGATGATGAAAATCAAGTTTCCGGGTTGAGAAAGGCTCTCTATGGTTTGAAACAAGCTCAAAGATTTTTGTATAAAAAGTTGGACAAGCACCTACAACAACAAGGCTTCAAAAGAGGTTTAATGGACAATGATTTATACATCAAATTTGAAAATGATGATTTTCTAAGTATAGTTGAGTATGTAGATGACATCATTTTTTGAAGCAATTTTAAGGAAATAGGTTACAAGTTTTCTAAATACATGCAAAAAGAGGTAAAAATGTCCATTTTAGTTGAGTTGAGATTCTTTCTTGAGCTACAAGTTACACAAATATCAAAGTTGTATTCATCTATTAATACAAGTATTTAAGGGAAAAGTTGAAACAATGTGGTATGGAGGATTGCAAATCGGTTACCACAACCATGGTGGTTGGTTGAAATTTGACCAAAGATGATGAGTCTCCTAAGGTAAATTAGTCTACTTATCTATCAATGATTGGTAGCTTGTTGTATTTAACATCTTCTACGCTTGCCATTATTTAAGCTATAGTTTTGGTTGTAAAATTTCAGTCTAATCCCGAGGAAAGTCATGCAAATGCAATTAAGAGGATCTTCAAATATATCCAAGGGACCATTGATTATGGATTGTGGAATCCTAAAGGTAAATATTTTAGTTTTGTTAACTATATTAATGCAGGTTGGGCTATTAGCATTGATGAAAGGAAAAGAACATCATGAGTATTATTCATTTTTGGCAGGTATTTAGTACCTTGGGATGGTAAGAATAAAAACTCTATTTAATTTTCTATTGTTAAAGCTGTGTATGTAGCAGCAGCCACTTGTTGCACCCAAATCCTTTGGATGAAGAAGACTCTCCAAGATATGCAAGTTAATATGTTGACCCTATTCCAATGATGGTTGACAACACTATTACGATTAGCATTTCTAAAAAACATATTATCCACTCTAAAAAAACACATTCAAATAAAGTACCACTTTCTATGAGATCATGTTACTAATCGTGCTGTGATATTATAGTATGTGGCCACAAGCGAACGTATTGCAGATACTATTACGAAGACTCTTCCAAAGGATAAATTTGAGCATCCTCGACAAAAGCTGCAAGTGGTGCCTTTTAAAGTCATCAAGATGTTTTTATGGAGTTGGCATATGATTTAAATTTCCCTCAATCAGTTTCACAAAGGTTGTTAAGTTGGTGGTGTTTGCTTGGTCTCATAAGCTTCAATGCAATATGTACTTCTTTTGATTCTTCCATTTATCTGTTCAAAGGATCATGATCTTCACTTATGTAGGGGGGGAGTTCTTAGCAGCTTGGGGGAGTGTATATGGAAGCACTTCAGGGGGAGTATGTTAATTTTTCTTCTCACTGCTATGTATTAAACCCTTTTCCATTGATTTCAAAGGGGGAGAGAGTGAGGATATTATTTTCAGAGGCCAGACTTAGGTGTAAGGATTAGTTTTAGGTTGGCTCAGTGGGTTGTGATCAATGTCAAAGGGGGAGATTGTTGGAATTGTAGTGTTGGAATTCATTTCAACTAGAAATATTAGATGTAACATATTCTATGCCTTATAATGATTTTAATGAATATATTGTATCGTTGTGACATTGTCTAGGTCTAGATGTTGATTTCCTGAAGTTGAGTTACAAGTATGGGATGAAAAGGGTTGAATTTTCCAAATTTACATAGAATGTCACACACTACCACACTACCATGGTCTTGCCATGGTTTGTGTACAACACTTTCCATAAGATTCCTTGCTTGTGCTCACAACACTGCATGTAGGGTGCGAAAACAAAAACATTGGGAAACTTCTACCATAATCTCCCATGTACTTTTTTTTACCAATTTGATGTGAACTCAACCTCATCAAAAGCATGTGCTTATGCTTCAAATTATCTCCCATTCAATATAGATGATGGTGGATCAATTTAAGAAGAAAAAGTTTGAAGCACCATACCAAATCAATACTACATGAACAAGAGTGTTTGCCTCTTCACTTCTTCTTGTAACTATTGTTTAATCACTCCAAAAATTATATTTATATGAGAAATATTTGTGAAGGAATGATTTGATCATTTGAGAGAGTGAAGTATTGCAATCCATTGTGAGCCAATTATGTGAGGAGATTTTTGCTCAATGAATGTAGAAGTTTCCTAAAGTTGATCAAAGAGAAAACATAAATTTTTGAGCATATACAGATAATTGTTTTATGTAGGGGTGGGAATATTTGAAGTTTAGAATGTGTTGAAGCTTTGGCTACATGCTATAGCTTCTTTTTTGGCACTTTCAAGAGGCAAATTGAAGGGCATTTTATAAAATTTATAATTATTCAACATACACACACCACCACACACACACAAACATTATATATATATATATAACTAATCTATATCTATATCATTCTATATTATATATATATATATATATTATATTATTATATATATTATATATATTATTAATATAATAATTTATTATATATATTATTGTATCAGTTCAGTGAAATAACTTCTTTGTTCTGCATATAAATTTCATATTTATAGTTATTGAGGCTATGGCCTCAATCAGGTCGAGGCTTGCTATATTTTTTTAGGAGTGGTGGCTCCTTGCTGTTTGTGGCCAACATAACATATTTAGGAGTAGTGGCTCCTACCTAGTTGGAGCTAGCTTTTGATTGTAAAAGAGTCGTTTTACTCACAATAAAAGAGAACAAGCAAAATGAGTATGGTGGTTTTCTTCCCCTAAAGGGTTTCCACCTAAAATTAAGGTGTTCATGTAATGCAATAATTGTGACTTCATTGTTGCATATTTTATATCTATTTTTTAATTTGTTAAAATCCATAATTTTATAAAAGCTTATGCAATACTGATTCACACCCTCTTAGTATTGCTTAATCCCAACACTAGCTTTGAAATCCTATGAATATGACTTTTTGAGCAGTATATATATGGTAGGAAATGATGCGTTTCATTTATGAGAGCTAGCCATGAAAGAAAACAAATATATTAGAATTGATATGCTCTTATGTGCTTGGGCTAGTCAATGTTAATACTTTAGTAGGAGCCTCATATTTTGTTACATTCATACATGATGCATACATGAATTTTATGGGCTTACCTCATGAAAATAAAAGGTAAGCTATTTGAGATATTTGAAAATTTTCATGTTTCTATTAAAAGAGATACTAACAAACTATTCAAATGTCTCAAGACAAATAATGGTGGAGAGTATTTCTCCAATGCATTCAAGGATTATTGCAATAAATTCGATATAAAAGTTGAGAAGAATATCCTTAGTACTCCTCAATAGACATAAAGGATGAACCACAGTATCATAGATAAGATAAGGAGTATGTTGTCAAATTATGGATTGGGAAAACACTTTTGGGTAGAATAAATAAGGACAATGTTAGGTCCCTATAATACTAGTGATTACCCCATTTCTATTGTAGTTATATCCCTTATTAATATTTTTGTGCCCCTATTCTCCCCATAGAATCCCTGTATTGTTATTTTTGTGCCTTTATATTATCATTGTTAGGTCGGCTGGGTTATATTGTGACTCCATAGACTCCTATATATAGAAAGGAGGTTTTTTCATTTGAATCATGAAAAGAATCATTCATTTGTGTAATGTAAAGGAGGTTTCCCCCTCGAAAACACTAAATTCTAAGGTGTTGATCTATCTTTTCTATATTTTTGTGAGCTGGTTTCCTAACATTTGGTATCAGAGCTTTGGATTCTAGGGTTTCACTGCTCCAAATAGGTCAACGTGGAATGTTTGCTACAACTTTCATTCTGCGACATTTCAGAGATATGATCTGAGGAAGTTGGTCTTTTTGCAGACTCCTAAATTACATTCCAAACAGGTGACCTCGGGAAAATCGTCATAACCTTCTCTCTGAGCATCGGATTGAAAATTCGTAAGAAGGTACAAAAATAGGATGAACTCTACTTTCTTGTACATATTGTTTAGAGCCAAAGGTTGAAACAAGGACATGTGGCACGTCGTACAAGTTTGCTCTACTAAACTAGTCTATAATCAGGTCACTATCGGAGATTTGGCATAACTCTTCCTTGGAGAATCCAATTTGGATCACACAGGTGGCATTGGAAAGAGGACATAGAGGGCTACTCCAGGACATAATTTCAGAAATGGATGGTCGGAAATTACAGAGATACATTAGAGGAAATATCAAGCTCCTAGAAAGTGAAAAAAGGTGTGTAGAATTTTTTAAATTTTTGCTTAAGCTTGGTTTGAAAAATTATTTTGAAGGAATTCAAAGGGAATAGTAGAGCATTATTATCAGTAATTGATGCCCCAAGGAAATACAATGCAAACACCTAGTAAGCAGCCTGGAAGCTCTAGAATGACTCATGAAGAAGAGGAAGAAATGATACATGATATATCAAAATTACAAGACCAAGTGTAACAAATGTCACTCTCACAAAAGCTAACAGAAGCTAAGATAAATTTCATGGAATCTAAGATAAAATACATGGAAGCTAAGATGGACAATTTGAAGATAGATTTGAAGACAAACATGGTAGATTTGAAGACAAATTTGACAAATTTTCTATAAGAAATACTTACAAATGGTGAAATGGTAGTAAAGGAAACTCATGAAGTGAACAAAAGAAATGTTAATCATGATTTCATAGACTCTAATGTTGGCTCTAAAACCCACCATATTCCAAAAAATATGAGGAAGTTTGATGGCAAGGATCCCACAACATGGATATTATAGATGGAGCAATTTTCCGATCTCAATAATGTGCAAAACACACAAAAGGTATGTATTGCAACTTTATATTTGGAACCAAATCAGTTTGTATGGTATCAATGGCTTTGCTCTCGTAAACAAATTATCACTTGGGTAATTTTTATGGAAGAATTGACAACACATTATGAGGATACAAAAAGCAACAATTTTTTTTATCTAATTGATAAGTCTCAAACAAAAGGGTTCAATAATGGAGCACATTGAGGAGTTCCAAAAATTGAACATAATCGTAAAAGATATTCCAGAGGAGCATATGATTGATGTGTTCATAGGGACTTTAAAGGATAATATCCAACATGATGTTCGCCTTTGGGAAACCTGATTCATTAGAGAAGACATTTAGGCTAGCAAGAAAAATGTAAAGCAAAATTATGGCAACCAAGAAGCATACCACTCGCAACTATAAAGATGGAAGTGTTGTTTCCCCTAGTCTTCCACAACCTATAAGGTTGACACCACAACAATTGGAAGAAAAAAGAGCAAAAGGGATTTGTTACCGTTGTGATAGCAAATACACTAAAGGTCATAAGTGTGCTAAGAAGAAATTATTCTACATAGATTGTGAAGAGAAAGAAGAAAAGGAGCAAGAAAGGTCAAAAGAAGAGGATATACTCCAGGAACAAAGCCTAGATAAAGAAGAAATGAAT